>RHLP01000543.1:0-14958 GCA_003719405.1 Aspergillus incahuasiensis
TTATATATATATACTAAGTACTAGCTAGATATTTCCTAATTAAATAGTTTTATTAGCCTTATTTTTTATACTCTACCCCTAAAAGGGGTATATTAGTAGTCTAGTGCCTTAGGTATTAGCAACAGAGCAAGGTGGTGAGTTATGTGGTACAATACTACTTTTTATAGCTAGTTAGCTTATTTGTTAGTAGAGAATCTCAAGCATCTCTACCTCCACATTCCTCCTTCTTTCTCAGATACTCTTCCTTCCACTCTCGACTGTGCGGAATCAAGCCCCAGGCAACCACGAGTTCGTCCTCATCTGCTGTGAGATCCAACCAAGCATGCAAGTCCTGGCGACGCTGTCGCTTTGGAGGGACTTGAGGTCTCTGGTCCGTTACCATTACCGTAGCAGACTGCTCGACATCTGGTTCTGTCGATGCGGATTCCTTCCTTCCTGGCTTCCAAGGCCGAGACCGGGGCGACAATACCATGTCGGTGACGAAGATATTTCGCGTCTTTGGCACAACATTACATTTGCTGCCGTCTGGCGTTGTGATCTTGATATCGGAGGATCCCATGTCAGAGGCAAAGTGCGAGGAGATAGTCGCCTTAACCTCGGTGTGATCCAGCATTCCCATTCTCTATCCTCATCGGTCGCGTCGGGGTCTCGCCGCAGCCTTTTCCAAAGGACCTCCCCAATCTGGGAGTCTTCACGGCCAATCCTGTATGCGGCCAGTACCGTCGTGATAGCTACGAGCGCCACGAAGCAGATTTGGGTGTGCAGGGCGGCCATGCCGATGGCAATAACATGGACGGCAAACGCAATCCACCCTAATACCCGGCAAATGAGGTAGAACGAGCGGTTCGGTATCTGCGGAGTGGCAGTAAAGGCCGGTCTGGCCAGGTACGCAGGGGCATCAATTGTGAGGACTTTTGAGTCTTGGGTCACCACAATCGCCTTGATATGCTCTCGGTCTCTGGGAACGGGCGGTTGCACCCCAGTATCGTCTCCACTGGTCTGCCAACTTTGCTCAAACTCTTCTTTTGCTCGCTTGAACTTGTCAAATCTTTGCCGCACCTCCTGTTCAGCCACTCCAATGTTGGCATCGATCCCAGCCTGGTTCTCCGCTACTAGTACACGCCTCACGACCACCGAGATCAGCATAGCAACCACGTTGCCAAAACCCCACCAGTCCGCCGTCAACACCGTCAAGGCCAGAAGAGTTCTATGCGCCGGCAAGGCTACAAGGACACCTCCGACCAAGAACTTCCTCCATTGAAACCGACGCGGGTTGTCCGCGACCTCCCATGACACCTTATGCCTGAGCACATCGTAATCCTGCGCCTGCAGCCACCGCGAAAACCATCCCGCCAGCTCCGTGGTCATTATCCCTGCTGAGATATTATATATCGTATAGCCGGTTTTTTTCTCTCTAAATCGGTCGCCAGCAACAATGAACGCCCCGAGTGAGGGAAGATAGTCGAAGTACGTGCTCGGCATGAGTCGGCCAATGCTGCGATCCATTTCTTCAGAGTTGAAGAGGGTAATCAGCCCGAGTGCGTCGATGTGCAGGCCTGTTCCTCGGGCCCAGGAGCTAAAGCTTTGGTGCCATGGGTACATAATAGCCGATATCCTTGATATCTGTGGCGTTCCTATGCACTGTCGCTCTTTATCGATTATCGGATCAGGCTCCTTTCGCCATCAAGTGTAGCCAAGAATCGTTAGGAACAATCGCAAATCAAGTCGATCATCAGCATCCGCCTATGGGAGTAAGAATGAGTTTTAGTTGTTTACTGAGGCCGGCCAACAACAAAATAGATCTATCCTCGCAGATGGGGCAAGACCACCTCGAGAGCACTCGGAACAATTATGATTTCTTAGCTGAATTATGGCATATGACCACATGCAGCGGAAATCTGTTTGCCTTTGTTACACAACTGGGGCACTACTCGTAATGTTGAAATTGAATAGCACCCACGCCTTGCACCAATGTCACACGGCCTTTAGCATTTCAGAGCCTCGTCGTCAGCGGGAAAATCGATGTTTTTTATTCGGTTTGTTGTTCACATCCTATTCAAGACGCCTGCATACGCCCCAATTTTCTGAAAAGCAATCATACATGGTAGGACTTGCAGCCAATCCGAAGCTTGATTGGACTGCCAAGAGCATGGCAGTGGCACAGATCCTGGCCAAGAACCTAAGACAAGGCTGAGATGGCTGGAGGAAACTCTGATCTGCGGGAATAAGCACTGAACACGTCCCCGGAATTTAATAGGGAAGGGAAGTTGCTCATAAGTGCACTCTTCGAAGCGCCGACTTTGACACTCGAGAAATCCGCTTCCATCAGTAATAACGTCCATGCCGCTGGCTGTCCATCAATCCTGAGCAAAGCAGCACATTCTCCGACATGTCCTCTTGCGACGGGGCCTCTCCCAACTGCCACTTTACTTGTCCATTAGGAGGAAAGTGGTATGCTTGTCCGGACGAGCCTCGCTTTGTGGGCTGCTGCACCTCCGTTCCGTGCGACAATGCTACCAGTTCAACCTGTCCGCAATCTGACATTCGACTCGCTTCGTTTGACGGTTCATTATTTGACAATATTCGTCCTAACACCTGCATCAATTCTGAAAATGATGCGTGGTATGTTTGCAACTTCACAGCCCCTCCGTTCCTGGGATGTTGTGGAATAAATCCTTGTGCCAACGGTACTTGCCCACAGGAAAGCTTGATACCTGCAGTATGGTCGGCAAGCTGGAGAGATCAATACAACCTGTTTCTCGACACAAATGCCGCGACTCATTCGGCGTCGCATTTGTCCGCTGGAAAAATTGCTGGAATCGTGGTCGGTGGCCTGGTAGCATTGGTCGGGATTTCTTTGCCTCTTCTTTGGCTACTACGGCGACACCAGCAACGCAAGAAGTGTTCATCATTACCGGGTCCAACATTGAAAGTATCTAGTAATCAGTACGCGATGTACTCTCTACGCCCTCAAGAGGGGTAATTTATTGGGGAGCGAGGCAAACGGGGGTAAAGGATGAACATCCAGTGGTCACTTGAACGATCAGAATAAATGATCTGCATGTCCTTATGGTTTTCCGAGCGTGGCGCCCAGAAAATGCGCTGTAAACACGCATGTCTCTGTGCGAGGCTGACTCAAAAGCACAGCCCGCCTTGCACCCCTTTCCCTTCTTAAATAAAACCTTCGAATCCATGGCATACCTAGAGCCGCGTTTTTGCTGTCACCTTGGATTTCATTGCTATTTGCAACGATGACACCAGTATCTGAAGAGCCAGAGCCTACACAGGAACTTATGGAAGATGCTCAAAGGATATCAGAAGACGATGAGGACCAGAACTCAGAGAGTCAAGTGCCTCGCTCAACCACGTCTACATTGGCAGAGTCTGCCAGGAAGCGATCAGTCACACTCAGAATCAGTGAGTGGTTTCTACTTGAGATTGCAGCGACCGTTATATCTGCAGGTGCTTTGATAACTCTAGTTGTCATCCTCATCAGATACGATGGGAAGCCTCAGCCGGACTGGTATTACATGTCGCTCAACTCTCTAATCTCCTGGCTGGCCATCATTTCAAAATCATGCATTCTGTTTTTTGTTAGTGAAGCCTTGGGTCAGTCAAAATGGGTGTGGTTTTCGCAGGGGGGCCAATCTATCAGAAACATCCGCACCTTTGATTCAGCAAGTAGAGGTCCGTTTGGGGCTATGGAGTTGATTTGGGCTCTCCGCGGCAGGTACGTCTCTTCACCCGACAGCATTTGCTCGCTTGCTATAATCTGTTTTCTGTTTTTCTTCAGGCATTTTGCTGTCCTAAGCAGCGCTGTTGTCGTCCTCGCACTAGCATTCGAGCCATTTGCCCAAAACCTTGTCTAGTATTATCAAGGCAAAGTGATCGATGCATCACAGAACGCTACAATTTCAAGCAGCTTCTATTACGGGAGCTATGGTGGGCTATTTCAAAATGATGGTAGGCAGACCCGTATCTGATGAAGAGATACTAGGATAGACTAATTCAAATGTAGCATTCGCGGTCGAGTATGCGTTGAAGACCAACGTGTACAATGTCTTCTTTAGCCGGAATGCCGAGACACCCTGGTCAGTTCCCCGGTACGAATGCTCATCAACCAACTGTACGTGGGATCTGGTAGTATCTTTGGACGCGAGGGCTCTTTGCGCCAATATTACCGAGCACCTGGAACAGTCATGCGATTTGGTTGCGTCGGAAACCACAGCCCTCAGGGAGAGGGTTCCCAATTGTACTGCAACTCTCCCCGAGAGCGAGATCGACGTATGGGCGTTAGCTTATCGACCAGACAGCGAGTACGCTCGGGCAGTAGGCTTTGCTGTGAAAGCGGTAAACTCGTCGCAAGCTATTGCCTTCACCAACACAACCACAACTGCGATCCAATTTGTCCAGCCGGACTTAGTATATGAGGGTGAGCGCTTCCAGTGGGACGCAACGGAATGTACAATCGAGCCTGTTATCCGCAGTTTCCGTGCGACGGTCCAGAACAACGAGTATAGCGAAGAAACGATTGCCATTTGGTCAAATCGTACATTAGTCAAGATGAATCTCACCGAGCAGGGCAATTACCTTGACGCTTATCCCAGCTTTGCGAATACAAACGACACCGACTACCAGTGGCAATTCCACCCACCTTGGCCTAGGGAGCTAGGGCAGCTAAATTTACCAGCCGACAGGCCCTTCAACTACTCGTTGTTGGCCGAGAAGGCGATCGCAAAATTCCTCCGCGCCATCTTCAACGGCTACTACTGGCAGAACTCAACTGATTACGGCTATGTTTCTACATCTCCTGATGCAGGGCTGTATGCATCCAACGATATTCTTCAATCACTTCAGATCCCGGGAGACACCTTGTGCAAAGAAGGTTGTTATGGTTTTAACGAAACCATGTCGAACGTTGCGCAGGCAATCTCGAAAACTTTTCGAGACTCGATGGGCAGTACCTACGGGCATATGGAAATAACGGTTACTCATATTGCCGTGCGGTGGCAGTGGATTGCACTGCCAATATTCGTCTGGATGTTAGGCGCTATAGCACTCCTTGGGACAGTGTGGAAAACACGACGATGGAGGGCACCTAAGTGGAAGAACGACCCTATACCACTTTTGTTCCTTTATCAGGATGGCTGCGAGAAGGGAAGTGAGGCGGAAGGGTCGGAACCACGCTGGATTCCCGATATAGATACCGTGAAGGTCAAGCTGCATGGGGTCGGGCCTCAGAATTAGCCTTGCACTGCTGACTCTAAACATGATGGTTGTCTTCTGTGTGTAATGATCTATGGAGATTGGCACTAAGCATACAAAGCCTCGATCTGAATGGTCTCTTTAGGTCTTACTACCTCTAACGCCTCACAGCATAACCAGCCCGAGTACCCGGACGTCGTTGTGCAGGGCTGTTCCCTGGGCACAGGAAGTGAGAGTTGGTTCAAAGGATATCTTCTCAGAGCGATACTGACTGTCTCACTGAAGAAGATTGTCTGTCGCGAGTACGATGCCTCCGACGGTTAGAAATCAGACAGCAGTCTGATTCCTCTGTCCCTCGCTAGAGACAAACAAGAGCCTCTGCCCCGCGCGGTATGCAAGGCAACAACTCCGGAGTAAGCGACAATTGCCAAGCCACTCACAAGCTATGCAAGGCTAGAAATTTCAGGGATGTTTCGCTGATTTCTTGCTGCTCCGGGCTCGGACCAGTAAGGCTTCCTACGCAGCAGCCTCCGTGGTTTGCCGAGCGGAAATTGCATTTCCTTCCAGCACAGCTGCAGTCGCAACTGGCTGCGAATCGCAATGCAAAAGCAAACATGGCCCAAGGGCTCTAAATTAGGAAGCAGACTGAAGATCACGCTCGCGCTCTTCGTATCTCTCCAGTGGATAGCAGAGCCTCGGCGCGCGCCGCCCCATCTTGTGCCCACCTCCCAGGTCGCACCACCCCAACAACGAGGTACCTCAAGCCTCTGGGCTATGACAGACGCATTATCTTTGGGGTCCCAGATTATTGGCCCTGAGATACCACTGGTTTAACAACTTATCAATCACTCACTCTCAGTCGTCTCGGTGATTCTTTCCGTCCTATTACCCCTACCCCCTACCAGGGAGGAACCTTGAAAGCTACTCCGTAGTCACGCTTGTATCACTATCTGCACTTTCATACATTCCATGATTTTTACCCTCGCAGCCAGGTACTGCCTAGTGCTTGATAATCCAATCCAATCTTGGGCCTTCCAGTCCAGCCCGATACGAGGGACTACGGAGTAGGACGGGAAAGATTCCTGGTGCATCCTTGTCAGTGTCGCAACCAATCACTAGAAGACAAAAATAAACTTCAGCCTTTGGATCGGACTTTGCCCCAAGATATCAGGAGGCTGGCCTCTCAAATGTGCGGCCTGCTCGTATTTTACCGCTGGGGCTTTGGGCACGGTGTCTGCTTGACTGGTTGACACAACTCCGCCCCCTGTTCACATGAGAAAACAGAAAAGCTCGGATCCTTGAGCGCGTCCAGGTCAGTGCATGAAAATTGACTGAAGATTACAAATGTGAGCAACATTGTGCATTGAGGCTGAAATCGACATGGGTCTGCTTGAGGAGTCAGTCGGCTTCATGGGGGGGGAAACGTCAGACGTGCAAAGCTGATCCTGATGGTTGAACATCGATACACCCATTTGTCCCCCTATTTTGGTCGTGCAGACTCACAACACAAATACTTGTCCGATTATTACTACGACAAAGTCAACGCTCACAATGGGAGCCAGCCTGTCTTCCCATCGTCAACAACAAGAGGGAGCCGTGGCATGGCACAAGAGTCTTCAACGACACTATGATGGGGGCGGACACTGGGCGAGCGGGATCCATTCCAAGCGACCAGAGCTGAACCCAAAAGAGCTCGAGGCTCGGGTGCTTGAGCTAGACCCTAGCAACTCTCAAACCAAAGATGCGGGCCGTGAGCGTCGCTATATGAATGCTTGGGGCGATGATAAGCACGAGAAATATATGGACCTGGATGTCTACTACAGCTCAACGAAGGGCTTTGCGCGGCGGCTTGTGGTACAGGCAACCGAAATTGCGCTACATGATAAGCGTGCGCGGCATTGGGATCACCGCAAATTGACAGGAAATGCTCCATTTGTTATCCGGCTTGCTGAATTCTGCTTGGATCCATTCGACCTGAGCCGGTTCCATGGCGGCAGTAACCGTATTGATGGAGCTAACAAGATGAACGCGGCGGATAGCACCAGGAGCAAGAGCAGTGCACGGTATATTCTCATGGCGGCTGTCTTGAAACCGCTTCACTGGGTTCTCTCAGCGGTTCTTACCTTGCTTCTCGCGTGGATAATCCAAGTCCTTGTATCTGTTCAGGTCATTACCGCGCCCTGGTCTGATGACGGCTCGGTCGAGCCGTACGAGAATTACGAGAATGTGCACTGGACGTGGCCTCGGCATGCCGTCAACATCTTGGACCAGTCCCCGAACAACCACTATAGACAATCGGAAATTGCCAATTCCATGATTCCTAAACGTCTTGTGGTGAAAGAAAATGGCGTATGGCAAGCACAAGACACCAAGCTCCTCCGTGATCCGAATACAGGCATGCTGCAGCCGTACATTTTTCTAAGCTTTACGCGGGCAAGCTATCAGGCTTCTGAGCCTGCACTGAAAGCATTCTTCCACTCGGTTGAGGAAGCTATTCTGGAAGCCGAAAACAAAATGAGGTCGCCCGATGAGCCTCCGGTTAATGCCTTTTGGGTCGATACGGACTGTGTCTCACAGGAGAAGGAACAGCGAAATGCAGATGTCAACACCATTTGTGACGCCGTCCGGTGTGCAAAGCGTGTGTACATCCTTCTACCCAGCGACAAGCCGGAAGACAAAAAAGCGTGGGGAGATCGGGTTTGGACACTGCCCGAGGTCTTGCTCGCGGCGGACAAGATCCGTTATTACTGCGTGGCGCCTACCTGGGGAGCCCCGACCCAGCTTCCAACTGAGTACAAAAACGCCTTGCTGACGAATATGCGAGAGAGCTTTTGGCCCCCCCGCTACAACGAGCTATCTGCTGGGCAAGATTTCGGCGAGGACGCCATCTCCCACCTCGTGGATCATTATACCAACCACACCCAGCTCAGTGAGCTGCAGCTCTTCACCTTTGCAGTCCAAGCTTTGGCCCGCCTCACCGTGGGCAAGGATACCAAAGGCTACGAAGAAACACACATGGCCTACGCAGCGATGGGACTCTTATCGTACCGGCTTCGACCGGACGAGAAAGGCAATGCATTCCAAGCCATCGCTCGCTTGTCTCTAATCAACGACAGTAACGAGCTCGTTGAGCGCCTTCTGTGTCTGTTTCCAAAGCCGACATCCATCTCAGGAACAATGGGACTGCTCTCGAATATTGCTGAGGAAGACCAATACCGCACTCACCTCTGGGACATCCGTCCATTATGCAGTGTGGTTGGGATCGCCGATGGCGCTGACGATGAAGGCGCGTCCACAGTCATCGTAGACCACTGCCGCGGGATCCCAATTCGCTGGAAGGGCTTTCCCAGGCTGAGATATGCGAGGGATATGAGCGGCCTCCGTGCGACGCTCGCGCAGTGGGTTGTCTACCTAGGCGCATGGTTCTTCCTGGCCGGGCTGAACATCATCGGAGTCATCGCTGCGCTTGGCTTTGCGGTAGGGGTTAACACCGATCCCTCCACATCCAACCAAGACGCCAACAACCAAACGCAGGCACAAAATCAAACCGCGTCCCAGACTTCAAAGCAAACACAAGGCCTTAGCTACAACAACCTCGAAAACGCGGCATACGCTATTTTAGTGTACTTCGCCATCGGCTGGGTAATCTCCTGGTTCAGCCCGCTCGCCGTGCGCCAGCTCTGCAACAGCGGGACAAAGGGCGTCTCGTGCCATCTCGTCGGCTTCGAAGGCATCATGCCCCTTAACGCAATCGAAACGACCATCTACGGGAATCACCACAACCGCCTCTCCCACGCGCCCTCGTCGACCCCCTTCTGCAGAGACATGCGTGATCCACTTCTACGGCAAGGCACGGAGATGGGGCTTGGGTACTGGGAGGAGATGCGCAGCAAGCTCAGTATCCCTAATACCCACCGGCTCTTCACCATCGTCGACACGGGCAGTCTTACAGTGTCGGTGATTGCAGCGGAGAGGCCGCCTGTAGTGGCGCTGATCTGCGGTCGTGAGGGCGGCATGCTGCGCACGGTGCTCTGCAGTTGGCGGTTCGAGACTAATACGTTGTATCGTGAGACGGTGATGCGCATGCGCAGTTCGTTGGAGGAGATTGCGCGCCCGAATGATTGGCTCAAGATTAGCTTTGCGAGTCAGGGTGATGTGTTTCGGATGCGGAGGGAGAAGGGGAAGCAGACTTGAGCTGTTTTCAACTTTTAATGTTCTCTTTTGAGCTTCGACCTGTGTTTGTTGGACATCAACATGGGTCATTTCATATGCTGTCATATTCCACCTAATATAACTCTACCTACCTGTTTAAGCTCTCTGCGCAACAACGCCCTGGGGTACATCAAGCGCATCCAAAACAGCCGGATCTTCACCGAACAATCCAGTCTCAATAAACTCCTTCAAGACTCCCAGCACGCTGCGCTCAATTACCACAGCCGACTCCAGAGCCTCAATCCCTGTCAGCGGCGCAATCATAACCCGGCAAAGGAACCGCAGCGCACACTCCAACTGCCGCTCATTGGTTATACTGCTCAGCAACGCAGGCATGTACGTAGCCTGAACCGCAGGCTCACCCACTGAGCCATAGACATTCAGAGCCTCCACCAGCTCCTTCCTTATAACGAGATTCAACCCCTCCCATGTAGCCCTATACATACTCGCAACTCCCACAGTTGTAACATTCCCCATGCAAAGAAGCCGCAGAAAAGCTCGAGTTTCGCTCGAGATCCTTTCCATTCCTTCCTCCGCGATGCTACTCAGGTAGAACCCCCGGTCCCGAAGAAATGCCCCCCGCCGCCGCAGAACAACATCGTACGCCTCCTGCAGCTCCATCCGTCCCTCAATAACCCCGAAACAAGCCTCATACACACCCCGGTACGAGTCGAACACTGCCTCGCTCAGTTTCCGTGCACACGTCCAGTCCATGTGCCCCCCTGCGCCCGCGATATCGAGGAGTTGTTCCATGAAGCGGATATTGAACCCTCGCATCTTTCCGTTTTCATCAGAGCTCTCTGCCTTGTCTCCCCGGAACTCCATCAATGCCAGCAGACAAACAGGTACATTCTCCGCCTGGGCTAGCTGTCCGGAATTAAACGTACTCGCGAGCTTCAGGCCAGCGAGCGCGAGATTCCGATATGGGTCTGGGAGGTTGTCCAGGGACGACACGAGACCGGCTTCGCAAGCTTTCAAAAGAATCAAGTCGTGGTTTTGGGTTGAGATGTCGGTGCCTGTGAGTGCCTTGTACTCCAGCGCAAGAGAGGGGTCTTTGCCCAAGTCGTTTGTTATCAGGAGGGTTATTAGCGTGTAGAGTGCGTCTGGGTTGGAGTGTGAGTTTGTGATGCTGATGGTGTGCTTGTAGAAAGACCGTATCCAGGTGAATGAGTCTCTTGGTAACCATGTTTCTGTCTCTTTAGACGAGTGCGAGTGCGAGTGCAAATGCGAGTGCGCGCCAATGAATTCCTCATACTGATCCAAATGAATCCACCGCAACGCCAGCAGTCCCACGAGGGTCCGATTAACCTCGTCGTGTTCCTCGCCGTAAATGATAAACGACGGCGATGGTGGCGTATCGGGAGCAAGCCTGTGGCGCGGCTCTCGCACGGAGTAAGCGTGGCGCAGACGGTCGATGTCTGAGCTGAACTCAGTGTAGATCAGGCGGAGGAGGGATTCTGGGGAGTTGGAGAAGAGCGCGTCGGGTGTTGTGCATGCTTCTTGGAGGGAGCTTGATGGCTTCATGGCTATCTGATGCCTTGCTTGGTTATGGGACGGGAGTTGCTTTGAGTTGCTGGAGATGGAGATGGGATGAAGGGATGGTAGCTGGGCTGCACAGCCACTATCAAGAGATGTTGGCACCTGATCTCTAAGGCAGACAGCCCACTGCAGGGTGATGATGATTGGTTGCAGTCCCAGGTGGTTATGGGCACTCCCCACCAGGACTTTTCACGATCATCATCACCATCATCAATTCCTGCTATCCCGTCCTACCGGCCAGGCGAGATAACCATCACAGATGTGTGAGCGAGCAATAACAACGAACTGCTTGAACTCCATGGATTGAACAGGCCCGCTGCTTAATCCAGAAGGCGGCGCCACATCAATTCATCACTTTTTGCTGTTTTTTCTGACCTTCTTTAGGTTAGACACCTAGATTAGATTGTTTCAATCTCCAACTGGACAGATCCAAGCTCCTTCCTGGCTCGTTTGGCCCTCACAAGGTACATTCCTTATGGCGGATTGCGAATATCAAGCTGTTGGTGTCTCTGGCAGAATGACTGCGAATGCATCCAGGATCATTTGAGATAGCCAAGACAGAACACACAAGCCACCTCTCAACGGCGATGATAATCGCCTCCCGCATCGAGGATACACTGCGGCCATCTGGATAGGTGAGCGAGTCCGGTTCTTCAAAAGCAGCTCTAATTGGGCTCCGACAATAAGCGGCTTTTCTCGGCGCCGCATCTAGCTATAGAGACTCTTTGCACCTAGCCCTTGCCAAGTGCGGGTCATGGTGGCTGCTCGGTAGGTTAGGCAAAGGGTACACTGAGTCACTCTAATGCCGCGCTGGAATTGATCCGGGTGGGTACTTGACGGTTAGTATATGGCCGATAGGTACTTCGACGGGGCGTTTACTGACCATTTTAAAAATCCAGACATATCGAGCCTTGCGTTTGCACGGATGCCTAGAGTTTGCCAAAGGGCATCTTGGAATGTTACCGGATCTAACGTCTTGATATCATCGTCTTGGACACCTTACTGCTTGGCCTAGGACGTCTCGAGGGGAGCCATCATGTCTCCATATCTCCTCGCACAGGAATAGAATGTCCGTTGCCAGCAGGCCATACTTCTCCGCACTTGATGCCAGACTCTCCGAGTCCAGCTCTTCATACTACGGTAGGCTTCTAGGAGTGGAGAATGGACACACATAGGGCGCGGGACGATCCACAACTGCCAAAGCATTGGCCCACCATTTACACAGTTTGCAGACCCACATCTCTCAACTTCTTGTTTGGGTTAGGGCTAAGAAGGGTTAAGAAGGGCTGGGTGAACGCGGGCGATCACTTGGGGACTGGGGGCTCAGCCTATCAAGTCTAGAACCAGTCTGATGGTATGAGTCAAGCTATAGAAAGAGGCTGGATGATCCGTCAATGCCGCCAGTACAGGCGGACCAAATTTCCTCTCTGGTATGAAGAATCTCAAGCTCCAGAAGCTTGTTCTTATTCGACACCCCAAAGGACGTTTAAAGACGCTAGACATTCCAGTCTAGGATCTTAAGCGCATCCATTGCAGCCTCCCTCAGCTCGATTCCTACGGTCCACACATCCTCGCAATGAAGATAGATCACACCGATGAGGCAGCCCAGTCCCCTGCAATTCTCGATGATGGCAGAGACCAGTATCCCGAAGGGGGACTGAAGGCATAGTCAGTTGTGCTTGGGGCCTGGTGTGCCATGATCCCGTCCATGGGGCTCCTGAATAGCCACGGCGCTCTCCAGGCTTGGACCAGGCAGAATCAGTTGCAGCATTATTCGGAATCGAGCATTGGGTGGATTTTTGGGACATACACTTTCTTTTTGTTTGTCGGAGGCACTCAGTTTGGTGAACAGCCCATCCAACTGGACCAGCATATGCTACGGCTATCTAACTTTCTCATCTCCTTCTAGGTGCCATTCTTGACGCCCACGGCCCGCTATATGTGATCCTCCCCGGCTCAATCGGAATCGTCCTCTCCTTGATCTTCATGTCCTTCAGCGAAGAATACTACCAGATCTTCCTCTCATTCAGCGTCCTCGGCGGCATCTCAGCCAGCACCCTCTTTACTCCCCCCGTCGCTGCCGTCGGTCATTGGTTCAACGTCCGCCGAGGTTGGGCTACAGGAGTCGCATGCACAGCTGGTGGAATGGAAGGTGTGTTCTTCCCGCTGGTGATCATGTACGCGGCACCGCGTATTGGCTTTGGAGGGTCAGTCCGGATTATTGCACTCATCAGTGCCGTGCTATGTGCCATTGCGTGTCTCACGGTGCGCACGAGGCTGCCGCCAAAGCCGAAGAATTCAGCCTTTATCGACTACGACTTTGGCGCGCTCTTGAACCCGAAGTACGCCATCGCAACTCTTGGTGTCTTTCTCGTTGAATTTGCCGTCTTTGTGCCCATCACATACATCACCTCTTATGCGCTACACGCAGGCTTCGACCAAGAGACCTCCTATAGTATCCTGGTCTTCCTGAACGCCGGCGCCGTCTTTGGCCGCTTTATCCCCGGCCTCGTCGCTGACTATCTCGGCCGATTCAACATCATGACGCTAAACTGCACCATGTGTGCGCTGCTAACACTAACAATCTGGCTCTGCGGCGATCTGCTCGCCCCGCACAATCTTGGCATCGTAGTCGCCTACGCCGTGCTCTTCGGGTTCTTCAGCGGGGCAGCAATAAGTCTAGCGCCCGTGTGTATTCCGCAGGTCTGTGAGATTGAAGACTATGGCAAGCGCGTGGGGACGACATGGATGCTTGTCAGTTTTGGCACCCTTGTTGCAATTCCTCTTGCCGGGACGATCCAGGAGCGTGAGGGTGGGGGGTATGCAGGCTTGATTGTTTTCGGGGGGTGTCTTTATTCGGCGTCCGCCGTGGCCTTTTTGGTTTCCAGGGGCGTTTGTAGCGGGTGGAAGATGTCTGTCAAGTTTTGATGCTTGCGATGTACTACTGTGGCGTCATTGTCTAGCTATGGCCCATGGGTCTAGACAGCTTAGCTTATAGCAAGAGTTTGGGGGCGCTGAAGCTTGGCTGCATGGTGCTGCCTACTGCCTAATTCCCCGGGCAGCAGCTCCTTCTTTCTGCAGAATGTTCAGCCTAATCCATTCACACCTACTTCTACCACTCGATCCCACCATGATCAAGACACTATTCATAATCAATCACATCCTCTCTAACATCCATCATCATGGACTCGCGGAAGCGCCGTCGCACCGATTACCGCCACTCCATGGCCGACCTCGAAGATGAAATCGGCCGTGTCATGCTCGAAGACTGCAAATTCGCCGCTTGTATTGACTTATTCCTGAAGCGAGTTCGGGAGTTGCAAAAGGAAACTGGAAAATACACCAGCCCAAGCTATTGGTATTCCAGTCACCTGGACTCAATCCCGGACGACAAACTTGTGGATATGAAGGAGGAATTGAAACGCAATCTGCATCGACTGGTCCCTGATTTTTTCGCTGACTATGACGGAGACATCCTGGAGCATAAGCATGTCGCCGAGCGTCTGCGCAAGAGATGGGAACTGGTCGCGGTTTATAATAACCGCAAGCACGACAACGCTATCCCGCCCTCGCTTATCGACACGCTATCGGAGAAGCGCTATCGGGAATGTGCTGGGCTGGCCGGCGAGGTCTCGTCAGAGGATAGAGCTGCTTTTACCGAGTCCTGTCGTCAGCTGCAGGGTATCATCGAGGGGGAACTGCCTCGGCGTCGTTTTCCTGCGGTGGCTCCATCCCTATTGTCCTCGGCGACCTTCAAGCTCCAGAGCTAGAAAAAGTTTCCCCTGCTTCGTCTCCCGTCGCCGTATTTTGGAGCAAGAGTGACGATGCCACTGCGCGTAAGCTTGTCCTACCACTTGACGAGTCTGTGCCGGAAAGCCATCCAGACATACTGGGTTGCCTTGTTGCGGCCTGTGAAGTCGCGAGCTTTGGGCGAGGGGAGCAAGACGTGATTGACCCGGAGTATCGACGGGCGGGAAAGATCAATTTCAATTCAATTCAATT
>RHLP01000544.1:0-14393 GCA_003719405.1 Aspergillus incahuasiensis
GCTTAGGACTGCGGGGGTGGTTTGGAGCGGGGTGGGGGGTATAGGTTTGGGTGTTGAGGCGGACATGGTGCTGGTGTTGGTGTCCAGGGTTTGGAGTATGTGTTCTGTTAGTGTAGGTGAGTAACTGAGGGACAGTAGAAGTAGATGAGGCCAGGACTGTTGCATTATGAGGAGATGCCTGTTGCCGTGGCCCTGGCGAGGTTTATATAGATTGGGTTATCCTTTCAGTACTGAAGCTCAGTTAGAGGTCATGGCCGTGGCTTGGAACAATAAAGACCATTGTCTTTCAAAGCTTTCTTTTATGTCTTTGATAGTTCTTTGTATGGAAAGGGCAGCCCCAGTGCTTGAACCAAAAGCTTCAATGTGCAAGGAGACCAATAAGGCATTTCTTTATTGTCCTTGGCGCTTTATACCTATCCGAACATTACTCTTTGTTTGAGAATATCGGCAAAATAGACTATTGTCCAATTGTCAATGTGAATGAAAACTCATACATTAGGAAGAAAAGGTATCTGCCCGTGGACCTGCACGGGAAGCCGAGCGAGCCCTACCCCGGATCCCAGCCGGGCGCGGTAAATTCAAATCTGGCCACCGCGAGGAAAACCCCAAAGAAGGCGCGCTTAGCTGATGCCAAATGGACTTAACCACCTATAGACAAGCCGGGAAAGGCAAATCCGCCATCGCTATATGTTCGCACACGATGCGATTACGACATGCTTAGTACAGATTCGCCCTGCTTGAGTGAAGGGCTAGTGCTGCCCATGTGGTCTATCTAGTCATCAAGGACCAGGATCTGGTGCAGACATTGGAAGCGAGTGCTGCGGTATCTCTAGCATAATCTTCAGCCGGGAGGAGTGCATATATGCGCTGATTCGACGTACGTGAGTGGCAGGGATGCTGGCGCAATTAGTCGTGATGTGGAGTTGACCATAAGGCATCATTATGGCGTGCCCCAAACCCGTTAGGTTGATCTGGATGGCCTCGAATTGGAGCTAGAGCTGTTGGCAGGAAGAAGCAACTCTGAGGGGGAATAACAAAGATATACCTTATTTCTCTCCCAGCGCACCTCATTGATGGAAGAGAATCGGGCCGTTGGACCAAGAATACCGTAATGAGCCTTGAAGAAGGAATGATGCGTCGGTTAGTGCTCATGCAATGCACGTTTATGTCTTCCTCAATTCGGATTCTTTAGAGACAACCTACCAAAATTTATACCCCAGCGGGCTCTTAAAAGGGCAGGATCAGGTTAAGGCTTTTTGCCTACAACAATTGCAACCACAATGTCCTCACGGCGCCCCTCCAGCATCATCTCAGGGCATACCCACGGCACCATACACAGTCACAGTTACAGCCACAGCCACCACGACAGATCACACACCGGCGCAGTGCAGTACATCAGCGAAAAGGGCGGCAACGACGCGCCGCCAACGTTCCAGGATGCATCCGGTGCCCCAGTCGAGAACATCTCGCCGCTGGGATACTCGGTCGGCCCGGCGACGATTACCCTGCTGAACATCACCATGATGATCGGGGCGGGGATCTACTCGACGCGTGGGTTCTCTTCTTCGCTACCAAGTATGCGAACGACAGACAAGCTGATGTAGCCTGGCAGCGCAGAACATCCTCACAGGAACAGGCTCCGTGGGCGTGAGTTTCGTCTACTGGACGCTCGGATACCTGGTACGCTTCCCATTCATCCATCCATTCTATCCATGCGTAGACCGACAGACTCACTAACTAACACGACACGCGATATGCAGCTCTGCCTCGCCTCCGGCGCCGTCTACCTCGAGTTCACCGCGTACTTCCCCAGCCGGTCCGGCTCGGAAGTCGCATACCTGGAGCAAGCGTACCCACGACCAGCGTGGTTCTTCCCGACGACGTTCGCCGTGCAGAGCGTGATCCTGTCGTTTGGCAGCGCCAACGCAAACGTCATGGCCAACTACCTGTGGGCCATCTCCGGGCAGACTGGCTCGGACTGGCAGGTCAAGGGGACCGCGCTGGCGTGTTATAGTCTTGCTACGCTGAGTATGCGGCCCTGCCCAGACAACATTACCCTAGTGGAGGATGAAGTGGAAGGCTGATTGGGTGATGCAGGCCTCGTGTTCAACACGAAATACGCGTACTGGTTCAGCAATGCGATTGGGCTTGTCAAGGTTGCTACCCTGCTGTTCATTATTGTCACGGGCTTCGTCGTGCTGGGCGGGGGGACGCGCGTGGAAGATCCCACGGCGAATTTCCGTGATGCGTGGAGCGGCAGCGCCGGTGCCACTGCGTATGGCTTTACCATTGCGCTGTATCGCATTATCTTCTCGTATGGTGGGTATAATAATGCGTTTAATGTTGCGAATGAGGTTAAGGTATGCACCACTACCCAACGACTCGATTACGAATGACAGGGAGGAAGATGAGAGTGTGTTAATGTGCTGTATCGGACCCCGTCAATTCCCTCAAGCTGTACGCCACCGCAGCCCTGACAACCATCTACGTGCTGTACATGTTCACGAACGTAGCGTTCTTTGCTGCCGGCCAGTCAGGCCTGCCTGCCCACCAACCCACCTCCCTTCCACTCCCTACATCATAATCTAACACCACGCACCGCAGTCCCCAAAGCCGAGCTCGAAACCTCCCCCCTGACCGTCACAAGCCTCTTCTTCCGCAAAGTCTTCGGGCACAGCCCCTCAACACGAGGCCTGAACTTCCTCATCGCCCTCGCCTCCTTCGGCAACATCATCGCCGTGCAAAAGTCGGGCTGTCGCGGCGCATCCGCGAATGCGGCCGGCAGGGCGTGCTCCCCTGGACGCGCTTCTGGGTGTCCACCAAACCCTTCGGCACGCCGCTGGGGCCCTACGCCGTGATCTAGGCCACGACGGCGCTCATGATCCTCGCGATTCCGGCCGGTGACGCGTTTACGTTCGTCAACGACCTCGGCGTGTTTCCGCAGGCCGCGTTTAACATGGCCATGGCTGTCGGCATTTACGTTGTACGCTGGCGGCGCAGGAGGGCGGTTGTCCCGCTGCCGCGGCCGGAGTTCAGGGCGTGACATGTGGCCATCGTCTTTAATGTCCTCGTCCAGGCTTATCTGCTGGTGATGCCGTGGTATCCGCCGGATGGGGGCGTGTATGCGGGCGATGTGGGCTTCTGGTATGCGACGTATGCGGTGACCGGGGTGGGGATGTAAGTTTTTCTTTTCTTCTTCTTTCATCTGAGACTTTTACTGGATTGGATGCGTATGTAGTGCTAATACGTTGTGTGATGGGATAGTCTGCTCGCCTGCGCGGTCTACTACGCCCTCTGGGCCCACGTCCTCCCCAAATGGCGCGGGTACGAGCTGCGCCAGGAGCTGGTTCTGCTTGACGACGACGCGCAGAGCAACCGGCTACGCAAGGTCCTCGTGGAGGAGGTCGAGGAGTGGGATGCTGTGCATGATGCGGCGGGCCGGATGGTGGGCTCTGAGCAGGCGTCACAGTCGCAGTTGCAGTCGCAGGGGTCGGTGGATGAGATCCAGGTTGAGGCCAAGGGGGCTGGCAAGGCGGATTTGGGGGTGTAAGTGTCGCACATCGTGAGCTGGACGGGCGTGATCCGGAGAAGAGAGCTGTTTGGCGGGGCTGGCCCGGGGAAGTAGGCGTGGTGGCTGGTATACATACTTGGTAGTGGATGGTACATGGTACTATGTACACTCATTTTGCTTCTCAACATTTGTATAGATATAACGATGGAGTGGGTCTACAAACGCCAGGTGTCTCAGGTACATGCAAATCGTTTGGCTTGCAATCAGAGGAATGGGCACATAGGCTGGCGACCGGGTGGTTGCATATGTTGCGCGTTTGCGTCAAACAGCCGAGAAGGGAGCGAGTTAGGGCTTGATCTGAGCAGCCCTACCCGGAGCAGGGCTGTGCCGATGGATGTCTACAACTGCTGGTAGAGTAGATTCTACTTGAAAGCCTTGTGAACCATTTGGGCCTAAGCGTCAGCCGTCTTTGGGAATGGAAAGTAAAACATCCTCGTAAAGCAACGAACCCAAGGGGTGCCCCCATAATCCGGGCAGTAACGACGCCAGCCGAACCAGCACAACAAGCTCCTCCGCGTCCAAAATAGAATCGGAGCCCGAGATGCTGGAACCGAATCAGCGCAGCTGACCTGGTTGAAGGGTCAAATGAGACCATGCCTTGCTGCCGGAAGAGCCGGCGCGAGAGCTGCAGGGAGAGGACGGATCCAGGGGAAAGCAGCCATCGGCAAATCAGCCGAAGGAAGCGAGGCAGGGACAAAGGACCCTTTGAAGGGGGAGCTATCGAGACCCGGCGAATGAGGAGCTTGCTCGGAGAGTTGCATCTCGAAAAAGGGGCCCTGGGGCGGCAAGGGGTTACCCTCCGAGCAAGGTCAGAGCGGGCGAACGGAGAGTATGGCTTTGGGGAGATTTGTAGCGAGGGGTGATGATGGGATGATGGCATTAGGTATTATGTCTCATGCACGCCAAATGCAGAAGCTATAGACAGAGATTATGTAACATGATCAAGCAATATGTAAAGATGAAGATGAAGCCATCCAAGACCATACCCTAGCCTAGGCCTAGGCCCCCCCTATGTACCGGCCTGGTAGAACCCAACCCCCCCAACGTAAATCCCTACCGGTACCACGCGCCCTGAGCCTCCCCAAGACACTCGCCAACCGGCACCGCTATCGCTCGTCAGCACTCAAACGGCCCTTTCAACGAAAGAGCAAACTCACCACTCAACCCGCGCGCCGCAACCTCCTGCAGCATGCGCTCCGCAAGGCTCTGCACCGTCCAATAGTGGATGTCGTGCGCAAGCACAATACTCCCGCCGGCATTGAGCTGGTCCAAGAACAGGCCGAAGCTCGTCGCAATGATCGCATCGGGGTCCTGGTTCGCGTAGTCCTTGGTGTCGATGCTCGCCGAGATCACGCGGAAGTCGGAGTCGGCCATCACCTGCAGCGTGGCCCCGTCGGCGTCCAGGTACGGCGGGCGCATGTATGTCGGGGTTTTGCCGATGGCCGGCCGCACGGCGTTGTCGAGCGCGGTCATTTCCGACACGATGCCGTCGTAGCTGAGGGAGGAGAGGTAGGGGTGGGAGTAGCTGGATTGCGAGGTCAGTCAGTGAGAGTGTGAGGTGGTTGCGGTGGGTAGACGTACGTATGCGAGCCGATCTGGTGCCCCTCGCTGACCATGCGCTGCAGCAGCGCTGGGTTCGAGGACGCGGCGCCGCCCAGCACGAAGAACGTCGCGCGTGCGCCATACTGCGCGAGTGTGTCCAGCAGCTGCGATGTGTAGTCCGACGGCCCGTCGTCGAAGGTCAGGGCGATTGTGCCGGGGACGGAGCAGTGCGTGATGACCTGGCCGACGGGGGCCTGGCGCTTGGCGATGCTGTTGCTGTTGGGGGTGCGGAGGGGCGAGGCGAGGACATTTGGCGCAAGCGCAGCCAGGAGGAGGGCGAGGGGTGCGTGCATGGTGTATACAGCCGTAACAAGCAATGCGAGGGAAGGAAGAATGAAGGTAGGCAGGCAGGAGGTGTGACAAAGGCAATAGATTAAGGAATTGTCTAGGAGTGCAGAGAGCTGCAAAGAGCCTTAATACTTATAATGACAAGTTACAATACTCCCCCAGGAGCCTAACACTACGCCTGCAAGTCCAAAGTCGCACAGATCGCCTGTGGCCGGCTAGGCTGTAAGCCCAGCCTTCCTTTGTGAGCTGTCGTATCGCTGGCCCAATCGGGGCAGTTGCCAAGGGCCCTGCGATCAGCAAATACGATGTTTGCCGGCGCAAGAGCAGGCGAAGGATCGATCTGCATGGATGGGGGCGCGGGTTATCAGCCCTAGTTGGGGCATTGCATGACTGGTCCGGTCCTGCTTTTTGAGCCGTCTTTCCTTCGAGCGGCCATTGCCTTGAACAAGGGGTAGGAAGTGATATCAAAAACCAGCAGTTGTGTTCTCCTTCCTGTTGTTTGACCCCCTGCATCGGACCCAGGATCGACAGGAGGACTCCCTGATACGGAGGATATCGACGCAAGGCTCGACCTCAACAGACTCGCCCTCCAACCCCGGCCCGAGTCCGAGGCTGAGCCTGCATTGCACTCCACCCCAGCTCGTCGGCTGAGCTGCCTCGGGATTGGACTTCCCCCTCCAGCCCGCATATCCCGCGCGACTGCTGCATTCTAGCTGCGCTTCTGCTGCGTTCGTCCCCGCTTCCTATGCATGTGCTTGCAGCGACTCTGCGAGTCCGAGTGCCGTGCACTCGAAAGATAACGGTCAGCGGCTGCCTTTTGCCTTCGATGGCGCGGTCGGGTTCTGTTCGAGATCCCCAGCCCGCTGCAAACGAAAAGAAGGGTCAGGATAAGTTGTTTGGATTGCCATTGCGACCGGCAGGCAGACTGGGGCTACATGCAACTGCATCACATCGCTAGGATATACCGGAAACGCACGGAACGCCATCTCGGATATAGCAATCTTGCGAGATACGCTGCCTACCTGGTACTGGGCCCAGGCCGTCACGGTTCTACAGTCCAGCAACAACGTCATGCAATAAAACCAAGACTAGCTTCACTTCCAGCGGCGCTGATGGCAGTGGCGCACGCACGGCGTTCAGTCGAGCAGAGAGAAATCCCTGCCTATACCTACTGGGAGAGAGGTAATAAGAGGATAGCGGGGGAGATATCCCAGTCAGGGATGGATTGAGCGACTGAGGTTGATGTTGAGGTAAGTACTGGAGGGTCCCATGTCAATAGCCGAGACACCGCTGTTTAGTAAGTTGCAGAATATACGCTATCACCGAGCATGCTTCCCAGCCCAACTGTCGCCGTCTTAGACCCCCTTGGTAACTGGTCAGCATAGCCCCATCGGCGTGGGGGTGGCTGGGATAGACGACCTCGATAAGCCCAGCCCGTCAGCGGTTCCTATGCTTTGTTCTGCCCTACGCCATAAAGTAACTGCACGGGATCGGGGGTATTCTCCTTACCCGGCGGGATGCCGTCGGTGGCTGATGCTGTCAGCTTACTGGCAGGTACCCTCGGTCTGCAGGCCATTCATCCATCCGTTTCCTCTCGCTTCTCTGCTCCCAGGCGAATACCTGCCACCTCCAAGGTCTTCCGTCCCAGTGTTGGGCCTCGATGCGTCGTGAGCCATCGCCATGGCTGTGGCTCGAACTCGTATCACAGTGAACGCACGTGGGTATGTATCTGGAGTCAGCAACACAGCCACCCGTTCATTGTTCTGCTCTCAGGGCGAACTACGCTCCTATCGTTATGTTTCTGTGGCGCTGACTGCGAACCAGCAGAGTGGAGGGTTCGTCGGCCCTCTGCGTGATATCACTTGCGCGCTTACTGGTCTCGATGATACCAGCCTCTGGGAATTATCGTCCAGTAGTTTGGGCGCTTCATTGGTATCGTGCTCCCCAATTCGATTCTATGGGACCAACCATCCGTCGACACCCTCAGTACGCTGTCTCCCTGCGTTTACCCTTCTTTTCTCCCCTCTGATGCAATGCCGACGGGGCCACGGGATCGATTCAAAGAAAGGCAAACAGTTCCCGCACGGGTGTCACGGGATAGGATGGGAAAGGAAAAGAAACGATAGGACGCAAACTCGAAGGCGGGGCCGGGGATGGATTGCAAAACGGGCCGGAAAGAGGAGAGAGAGAAAAAACCACCTAGAGAGCGAGCCGATGAGCTGGAGGTTGGGACGCAGGCTGATTTGAAACCCAGTGCCGCGCTGGGCCGCAAAAGCAAAAAGAACCCGACCAGCGCAACCGCCCAGCCCCGCCTCGCCATCTCGCGAGTGCTTGCGCTTGTGCCGTGACGAGATATACGAGCGCGTACGGTATTTAGTGCTGGGGTGGACTTGATGCGCCAAATTGTCCTCTTGACAGGGGGTGAAGACGGGACCTAGCCTCTGGATCGATGATGCGACGACTGGTGGTTTGGCCGTCCAGTCCAGTCCATGCAGACCCGTCCCCACTGCGTCTTATTCTCTTATTTGGTATAAACAGCGCGATCACAGGTTAGTCAAAGCAGACATCTAAGTGTGGACTGGCGTTGAACTGTGATGTTGCCGGACACGAACGACCCTTTGACCTATCCGAGGTACAAAGACCGCATGAGGTCAGTTAAAATACTCTTCTATTCAGGAGGCGATGCAAGAGTACGTACCCCGTAGGGTAAGTACAACCCCTGGAGGCAGAGCCGGACCGGCAAAGTTAGGGCATCATCTCCATGGAGCCCTAAGTGACTTATTCCCCGTGACGTGACCGGGACCTCAACCTGCCCACCTGCCTGAATGTAGCCAGCACCTCATCAAGATTCCGCTGTCTTTATAGTTTGTCGTGGATCCTTAATGCTACATATCCAGTATACTGGTGCCCATGACTAGGCAATGCTCTGTGAATGTAGGCGCAAATACCAGCCGTCTGTCCGCGCCGTATCGGGTATGCGGGCACCATCTCCACCGCAGGAGCTACAAAGGCGGGTTAATTGCGAAATGGCCTAGAACAATCCTAAACAGGTGGACCACCTATGTGGACAGAAACCCGTGCGCTGTGGCCAGACAGGCCCTGGCCTGCGTACGGATCCCGCTTTGCTTCGTTGCGTAAGGTGAGTATGAGTACGGCGCAGCCGTTGTTCCGAGCCTCGGTCCATGATTCTATCGCCACTCTGGTCTAGTGGGCGACCCGAACTACCTAGACTAAGGCGTAGGACTGACTGACTACTGACGTGGACGGGACGATTTGGGATTTGTCTGATGTGCATATATGCTCATGTGCGCTCGCCCCGCCCCGCATGCTCGCCTGGAGCTTGGTTTGTCTTGGCTGGGCCAGTAAGGAAGGTTATGTACGCGGTCTTTTGCCAGTTACCCGCGGGGCTGGGGCTGAGTTGTTGGAGCCCTAACTATGACGGGTTCTGTTGGTTAATTGGGGCAACTGGACACGGTTTGGCCTCTCCATGTCGGAACCGCTCCTAGGAAGTATTATGAAGGGATGCGGAGTTATGTGAATTGGTCGATCAATCTACCTACAGCAGCATCTTGCTCGATTCGGGGGCATGCGTACATTCTATGATTTGATATGCTAATTGTGCACTTGCACTACGACTTCACCTGATGGTCTTTGTTTCCCCCTCGTAGAAAACCAGCTGGAAGTCGATGCCCGGAAACCAGTCCTTATCCTGAGAATTTCTTCCTCCAGGGCTCGTTCGTCTGATTATCAATTTCTTGACGCCTCCACTGCAATCCCCGAATAGCTGACCACTTCTCCTCGCTACCCTCCGGATACCCAGGATATAGTGATTCTTGCTACGCCGCGGGATCGGTATCAACGTCCCGCTTGGGAGTCCTTATAGCAATTCAACGCGTGGAATCAACCAGGCAGCAACGGCGCAAAGCTACTGCTCGAGACATGCGGTGTCGCCGGAGGAGGCGATCGGCTCTCGAGATCTTGATCTGCCAGGCGGGATCTCTCCAGGCCCGCACTGCGACGTACAACGTGAGTGCTGTGCTTGAGCGCGGACAGCACCTCCCCATTGTCAGCCTGGAGGATCTCATCCGACCGCATGTGCTGCAAGAGCGGATGGTAGGGCGGCGCTGCCTTGTCATCCAGTCCACCTCGCCGGTTCGTCTGCGCTTTGTAAACGAAGTTGAACAGCGGGTACGAAGAGATCACAGGGATGGCGGGCCGCTTGATGCAGAGCCACGCGAGGATACACCAGACGAAGAGATGCAGGGTGGCCTGGAGGGCGACGAAGGTCGCGAACATCAGCGTGCTGATGACGATGCGATGATGCGGGATCGCGACCGAGGCGGTGGTGTAGAATTGCGGGGGCAGGTTGGGTGCGATCTCGCGGCCGTCGTTGTCGATGTTGCCGATGTTGACTGGGTTGAAGAACCAGAACGGGAAGGCGAGGAGGCTCTGGAAGGACTGGGTCAGCACGGGCGACCAGTAGCTGCTCCTGAGCTGCTCCTGGCTGCTCCAGAAGTTCTGGGCGATGGAGGTGGGCGAGGGGGTGTTGGAGGCGTTGAAGTCGAGGATCCAGGTGAGGGCGGCGCGGAAGTTGGCGATGTCGAGCTCGTGGAGGGGTGTTGGGGCGCTGGATGAGGGCACGGCGAGGATGCTGTAGTTGGAGCGGTCGGCGACGAAGGCTGTCGTCAGGCTGAAGACGGAGAAGGTGGTGGTGAGGTTGGGGTAGTAGGCCTCGCTGCCTAGTCTGCATGTCCCGTCCCAGGCACCGTCGGGGCAGACGTAGAGGCCTGCGAGGGTTAGAGTGGGATGTTGATAGGGACGCTGGCTTACCTGCTGCAAAGGACCCATTGACTGTTTGACTATTGGAGAGACAGAACCGGATGCCGACGAAGCTCGTATTGGCTCCGTATACGGTGCAGTCTGCTTCGGTAAATGCATGCCCGTCAAGGCCGACTGCAAAGTCAAGTTGGGTCGACGGGACATTGTCCATGTGTACTATCGGGGCAGATGGGTGATCAGTTGGCGGCCAGGGTGTAGCGTCCAGCAGCCCTCCAGGCAGGAGATACGAGTCGCAGTCAGTATCCACGCACGGAGCGACAGCCACCGGAGTCCCAGCCACCGAGTGCATGGGGCTGACGACGAGGTTATTGACGATTGCCTGCATCCAGTATGGCACCACGGTATAGGGGTAGCCCTGTTCTCGGTCTTGCAGGCGCTGAATGTAGGAGCCCACATACGAGCCGTTGAACTGGCCAACCCCGGCAGTCACCTGGTAGTCAAAGACTGATTCGTACGCAACTCCGATCGAGGTGTCAGCTGGAAAGGTGTCAGTGTGAGCAAACTCATCTCAGAACAAGAACAAACCAAACAAGATGATGCCAGACACCCAGAGAGCGGCCATTAGGGTAAGCCTGGTTCGGCGTCAGATGAGCCAACAGGGAGCAGGGGTAGAATACCGAAGCAATGACCACAGTCGATCGGCGGCTCCAGAACAGCGACTGAAGAGGACAGTCGACAGCCCCAGCACAGTGGTAGATGGAGACAGCGCAAGCAGGCCGATGGAGGATAACCCGTCGTCGCGAGCAGTGAGGGTCCACTGTATCAACTCGTACAGCGACGCTAGGTTTGCAGTGACGATTGCAGACTGCAAGCCTTGCAGGACGCTCAGTAGCGTTAGAGTCGAGCTGGAGTCAATGGTATAGCCGGCAATGGAGACCCGGGGGGTGTGTGTGGTCTGGGCAACCCACCCGGTCACTGCAAAGATGGCCGTCGACACCAACTCCAGCACAAAAGGAAGCCACACTTGCGAGTACAGATTGCGCCTGGCCATTGTGGTTGAGAAAGGCATCTGCACTTGCTGCCAGAGTCCGAGGGCATGGGCGATATATCTGGCTCGACGCGTTACAGCCTCATGCGCCAAGCACGGGCTGACGGCGGAATGGCAGCACCCATTGGGTGTCAAAGCGCCAGGTATAAATAGCGCAAACGTGGCTGTGGTGCTCGTCCAGTTGGCAGCGTGCCAAGGTGCAGCCTTGCAGGAGCTGTCCGACCAGGCCTGCCCCTTGGGGCTGTGGATTCGGGGCCATATGCACAAGGCTGACCAGACTCCTGTTTATAACCGTCTCCATTCCCACGGCCCAGACTCCAGACTAGCAGGATTCCCCGTCAGCATGTTGCCCCTCTTGTTGATCCTCTCGAGCCTTGTCTCTGTTCTTGGCCAGAGCACCCCATCGGCCTCATCGGGGGTGGCCCAGAGCCTTCAGCCGACCGACGAAGTGTCCATCCTTCCGTACGTCTTCACGGCTCATTCAATAGCACAGCTAACACAGTCAGGGTCCTCGATGATGACCTCTTAACCACCTCAATTCCGGGATCGGCGACCGGTGGCGTGGGTCCGCAGCCCACAGAGCCCTTGTTTATCACGTATGCTGCGATCTACTCTCTTGTTAGATAAATCTGACAATGCTAGAAACCCTGAGACTATCACCACCTCCGTCGCCCCGTCTGTGCCTACCAGTAGCCCTTCCGAAGAGCCAGTTGACGACCCTGAAGCCCCGATCTCTATACTCCCGTACGTCTCCCTTTTACGGCTCATTATGGAGTACATCTAACACAGTCAGGGTCCTTGATGATGACCCCTCAACCTCCACTCTGGAAACGGCGACAGGTGGCGTGGGCCCGCAACCCACAGAGCCCATGTTGATTCCGTATGGCTCCTATTTATACTCTTCTTGAACGGAACTAACAGCACTAGAAACCGCGAAACTATCACCACCTCCATCACCCCGTCTATGCCTACCGGTGGCCTTTTCGAAAAGCCAGCCGACGAGCCTGAAGCGCCAGTCTCTATACTCCCGTGCGTCTCTTCCCTGCCTCGCTGTACACCTAGTTAGGGTACCTAACAGCTCCAGGGTCCCTCCAGTGACGTCCACCAACTCTATCACCGACCAAGGGACAGGGCCACAGCCAACGGACCGGCTAGTCAGGATTCCGTATGTACACCTCCTTTGCCTAGGACATCAAGTGTTTGGATACTAAATTGCCAAAGCGACTCCGAAGCACCGGAACCATCCTTCGTGCCCTGGATTGCGCCAGTGGATCCCAGTCCTGATGCTGGCAATGACCTGCCAGATCAGCCCGACAGCCCGGATGAGCCGACTCAACCGCCCCAGGCTGACTCCCCCTCCGAGTCCGATGCTCCTGAACCTGAAATGCCGTCTGTGTCTGAGCCTCCGCAGCCGGATCTCAGTTCCAGCCCTGACCTCCCTGCTAAATCGGATCCACCGTCCTTTGATTCTCCCAAGGTGGACACTCCTTCACCGTCCCAGCCTCCCCAGGCGGAGGTTTCCTCCAGCCCTGACGCCCGACCCAATATCCCAACCAGCCCTGACCCTCCCGAGCCTGAGGGCTCATCTGGCTCTCCCGCGTCTGAAATTAACTCTGCCCCTTCATCTGCGCCTTCATCATTCGCGCCCGATACCTCCGGCTCACCAAACACCCCAGACTCACTTTCCGACTCGGACGCGGCACCTTCGCCGAGCCCTTCTTCTGACCAGGAGAGTCTCTCTGATCCTGCTTCCGAGTCCCAGTCCGATGCCACCGATACCCAATATACCCCTGCATCGCCAACCAACTCGAACGACGAAACTCATTCGGCAGGCCCAGATGACGCGGACGAAGACGAAGACGACTCGACTACATCAACGGACTCTGACCTTCCACCTAACACATCCGCCCCGTCTACATTCATCACATCGGTTGCAGATGCATCCTCTACATCCGACTCCCCGCCAAGCTCCAGCTCAGTCTCCAGCCCGGCCACCCCAGAGATGACATCGTCATCAACAGCCAGTCCGAGCTCTGAGTCAGAGACGGCTGACCAGTAAGTCCTCTTTCTTTCATTCTTTCTCTTCTCTTGTATAGACAAGTTGGGTAACCACCCTGCATCCAGGTCCACGACTACCGAGTCTCCAACCTCCTCAACCACCGCCTCCTCGCAGACAACAACATCATCGTCATCGTCGACAACAACCGACCCCCCTGAGCCATCTTCCGACACCGCAGAGTCCCCGGAACCAACCTCGCTGGCGACATTCCTGCGTCCAGGCCAAGACATCTTCTTGCTCGGGTGGAGCTGTCTCGTGTTTCTCATCTTGCTTGGGTAGAGTGTTGCAGTTATCACAGTATCTCCCTTCTTGCCATATTTTATCATCACTATGCCGTTGTAATCAAGACTGCTTACGAATTATGATTTGACGAGTGGAGTGCGCTTGGTCTGACTTTAGGTAGCGGTGTCCTGCTTTGCATGTATTGTCGACCCGCCCTACGATACATGTAGAATATCCATGATACTCCCCTACCTAACTCCACTATGCAACTCGATCTATCGATAACCTCGGTCAACGGTGCCACAACCTTGATTGGTTGTTCATGAGCTGCATCTTTCTTCGCTAGAGAGGAAGCCAATCATATATTCGCCGAGAGCTGGGGTAGGTCCCGCTTGCATGGATTGCGTCCACTTTGCATCAGATTGCTGGATCGGCCTTTACGCACGGATTACGATTGGAGGTGTTGGAGCGAGGTGCTGTGGGATAGGGTAGGGCATTGTATTACTAAGTATACTTCATGCAGGCAGCATACCGAACCGGATAGCTACAGTTTCACCTCTGGGCGGGCTGGGATGACCCTTGTTCGGTTCGATAATTGAGGCCGAAGTATAGGGAAATCCTTGACTACCAGCATATCGCTAAATATAACCCATTCTCTCACATTTCCATCTCCCTCGTAGGGAGTGGGACATAAAATGCCAACGATGCTCCGCAACTGGCCCAGTCCCATCCGATTGTCCTTCAGCTCTCCACAAGGAATAGGGCATGGTAGCCCTAACATCCCAGCCATGCTCTCTATCCCCGCCATAATTGCTGTCCTCCAG
>RHLP01000547.1:0-15117 GCA_003719405.1 Aspergillus incahuasiensis
AAGTCACACCGTAGATTAATGCTAAGGTCAGGAATCTCTGCAAGGCAGAGATTCTTTTAACCTTTGTGGGCTTAGTCAGCACCCGCTGGCCTACACAAAGGTCTCATGACCAGCCTCGCAGGGCGTTCCTTACAACTATATAGATAGGAAATAGGCCAGGAAAAGTTAGTAATAGGTTAAAATTATTAATAGATAATATAATATTAGTTACTAAATACTACTTATAAATATTATTAGGGTATAAAGACTGCTGCAAGCCATAGTTAAACTATAGTTAAGCTATAGAATATAAAGTTAAGAACCAAAAAATTAATATACTAAGATAAGAGAAAGTAAATCTAAACCAAGGTAAAGTAAATATATAAGTATAACTACATAAATTGTATTCCTTAACTTAATTGTGGATCTAAAGTGTCTGCAGTGGAGAAAATGGCGAAATGCGTATATTAGGAGAATGGGCGAGGGTACGCATGCAGGGGTGTGATAATACACTGCTGGTTTAATGGATTTATCGCTTTGCATCTGAGAGAACCTATATACATCCGGGATAGCAGATAGCAAGTAAATCCACACGAAGTGTCGCTTCCTAAATTGCCGGGAGCTCCACCAGCTTTGGTTCAGGAACGGGCTGAGTCTTGATCCCTTCTACTTCCGAGTCGATCTGCCGCGATAGCGATGATGGCTGGTGACGCGGCCGGTTGAAGCCATTTGCCAGGGGACGCTCAAGGACTAGCCGTTCGAATTCGGGTCGCAGATCATAGTCGCTGACGGCCTCGCCCCCAGTGTGCATGCTGATTGTTCGGAGCATCAATTTGCCATCTCTCGCCCAGAACGCAAATACCTCATTTTCTCCAGGAAAGGATAAGGCCAGCTGGCCGGGTCGAAAAGCCGAAGGACTCATCTTAGATACTGCCTTTTTCATCTTCGTGGGAATAAGAGACCCGTTGGCGGTCGAGTCGCACAGATACATCTGCTTCATTCCATTGGCCATCACAAATCGCGAACCTGAGTGTGATTGGGCTGCATGTACTATCCTAGGACTGACCGAGTCGCTAGTGAATGCCTCGCCCGATAGAGAGAATGAGATTGGGTATGCTCTTTCGAGAAATGCAGTGAGAACGACTGTCTCGTTAAGGCTGTCATAGAAAACGCATGTAAGGTCTCCATCGTCGGTGGTCCACTGGAAGCAATTAGCAGTTTCCGAGGGCTTAGAGTTAGGGTCGATGACGTACAGGCGGAAGCTTGAAAGATTTCGAGTCACCTGGTTCAAGCTTCCATTGCTGTTCAATACAATTCCACACATCGACATAAGCATACTGGTTTCCGAGATGTGTCGCCACAATAAACCGTCTTCCATCAACGGAGAACTGAAGCCTCCTGGCGATGACTGCACCCGCGCGCTTCTCGTCCTGAGCTATCGTCTCCTGGCTGTCCTTGACATCCGTTTCCAAAGCATTTTCGACAGTATAATAGTCTGTCTTATCGCCAAAATGAACTCGGCGGATTCCAGTGGCATCTATCTCATAAACCCGGACTTCATCTTCGAGTGTGAATGCCACATATCGGTCATCGCGAGACATTACCATACAGGTAATTGCCGAAGAGGGATTCGGCGCTTCAATGGCCAAGTATTGTTCAGGAATGGCGCTTTTGTTTTGGAACACCAAAAGCTCGTAGTGCTATCGACATGTGAGTGAGGTTCAAATCAAGCTCCACGACGAGCAGAATACAACCTACCTCTGCTGAGGAAGCAATGATAGCACAACGCTTACTTCCAGCCGCGGTATGCTGCACCCCGTTTACATCATACCGATGGCCTTTAGACTTCCTTCCATCCATGGAGTTAATCTCAAAGCGCACTACCGAACCGCTTCCTACGTCCCAAATCAGGAGGTTCTGCCCGGAAGCCGAAAAGCAAAATTTTGGCAGCCGAGGTAAATTGTGTCCCTTCGAAGAGCCTCTCCTGAATATAGACGTAGTTCCTGCTAGTGAAAGCGTGACGCTCTTGAGATCTTTTGATAGAGATCTGATCAACTGTTTTTCTTGCGATTGGCCTGTCCGAGGGCGAGCCATGAAAGGATTCGTGATGTCAGACGCTGTGGGCGAGTGACCTTTGCTAGATAACTTGAAGAAAGAGAGACTAGAAGATATAGGTGATACCGGAGTTTTCAAGCCGTCGATCGAATCTACACGGGATAACTGATCCGTTGAGTTGGTCCTTGAACTTGATCGAGATGCTGTGTCTCTTGAGGCCGAGTCTGGTAATGAATATTGCCTACTACTTTCCGAGCTAGTATTATGTAAAGCATCCGACGCATGGTCAAGTGGCTCGATCATCCGGGCATGTTGTATCTTGACATTTCCCGGGCAGAGGGGACATGTCGTGCTCATGGTGAGGAATCGGGACTTTTCTTGCAATTGCTTCAAGCGGTTAGCCAACGGTTAGAACAGTATAGACAGAATTTCGGGGAGAAGCATAGATGAACGTAGAGGGGATGTGGTCCTACTTCATGCGCTTTCTTGTCAGAGTTTCTCAGATGTTCCTCCAGAAGCGCTTCAGGAATCGGATGTACCGCAGGACAGTTAACAACGTACACAGCACTTGTATTTCCCTTTTTCATTTGAACTGGCTGGCTGGATGTTTGAGAAGACGAGTTACGCAGCCATTGGGTAAGGTGTTGCTGGTAATCGTGAGAAAACGCTTCTAGTTCTCCATTGCAGTCCCAAAGCTGGACTCTTCGGTTCACCAGCCATCTCATAAGCAGACCTAACGCCGAGTCTATGGAGTCTCGTAGCGGTGAGAGCTTGCTCCATGAATCTCTAATTCTTCTGGTTTGTACAGGAGCATGTTCGCCGGTACTCTGGCTCAGTATCACCGTTGCAAGCACTTGCAGGGAGGGTGTTTCGCACTCGTCGTCAAAGGCGGCCAATATCGTCCTTGCCAATTTCTTTCTGTTGTCCTGAGTCTGGTTGAAAGACTCGTCTACCTTGATCGCACCCGCGCTGGTGTGGCCCTGTTCTTGTAAGATCCGGCGACGGTCGATGTGGCAGTGAATCAATGCAGACTCGGCTGCCCACAACAGATCGAATAAAAGGTAGAAGGATGTCAATTGGTCGTCTTTTTTACCCATCAGTGCGGTCAAGAGATCCGTTACAAGCGTATCTGGAGCGCCAGGAAACGGATACTATAAACTGATCAGCCAATGTTGCGAGGGAATTGAAATCTAGTCAGCGTAAACATACAATACCGGACGAGAATATAGGGAAATGGGCTCTGCTGGATTTTAAGAGCGCTTGCTGGGCATGAAACAGATCGGTCGATCCGATGCTGGCGATCGCTTTGGGGAGCAGGTCATTGATCAAGAAGCTTTCTGACTTGGAAAGATCAGGATGCTCCCATGCTGACCGCATCGCCCGCTCTAGTCTGAACTTCGTCTCGGAATTCATGGGTCCACCGCGCAGGACAAGAAGACGAATGCCCACAAGGAAAGTATGTCCTATGAGTTGTCGGTATCTCAGATATTCCGTGATTGTGGGCTTCGAGCATGGGAACAGGTCGATCTTGACCTTTGTCAGGTACATGAGGGTCGAGTAAATGATCTCTGATGACATTAAGTACGGCGCAAAGTACGGATGGCAGTCCTGCGCGGTGGCCAGGCCCTGGAGATACGTCCGTTGCACATTGAACAATGTTTGCATCCACAGCACTGACTGCGTAAGGGACTCCATATCCGGGGCATGGCCATGATGAGCGGCGCTCAAAGCGAGGCTCGTCGCGTGTTCACCGATGATCTCGTGGAGGATGTTTTCGAGGTCCCTCCGGCCCAGCTGCTCGAACACTGCTGCCACGAGCGGATGTGACATGGCCACAAAAACGGGTTGAGTGCATGCAATGCCCCTTCACAGCAGGAGCCACTAGGCCATGAAACAGTACAACAGATGAAACAGGTTGACGGAGATGGCACAATGAAATTGTCTAGATGATGCTTTTCGGCGGAGGGAGAGAGAAAAGAGCGCCCTGGCCAGGCGGGATGACGAGGGGAAGACAATCGGACTAAGCGCCCGATTGATTGATTGTGCCGCCGACTGTTGGGTATTGCTTTCAGCTGATGCACGCCTGCGTGTCTTGTCCTACCCGATTGGGTCCTGCGATTGGCACAAAGGCCAGCCCGACGGATAACCGCCAGGAAAAAGAAATCGTGGATCGCCACTGCAACTGCACGCCAGTCGGCCTCCGTCTCCGTCTCTTACGTTTGATGTCTTAGCCTCCCTGTTGGATCATCGCGATTCTCATGCTACGGAGTAAGAGATGGTTGCTCGGTGTTTGGGAGCAAGGGGTTGTTTCATCCATGTTCATCACAGGTTCAAGGGCACAAGGCAGGTAAAGATCTGCAGTACCTGACTAAGTCCTGCACAGGTGCAGTACGTTCGTGTGCTGGTTGAGATTGGTATGAGTCGGTGTCAAAATTCAATATTGCGATGTTGACTCGACTTGCCGCACATACTACTAGGTAGAGTACACCATATGCTGTTGAACCTGCCGGTAATGCCGGCGTCCCACTCTTGAGATAAGCTCAACTCCGCGGTTGTTTCATCGTCTTGACTCGTACGTCAATTGGCTTACCTCGAGCTCCGTGACATCCAGTCAACATCATAAGAAACATTAGACGGTATGAGCTTGATGGAGGGTAGCCGTGAGTGGATCCTCCCCCCAGGCCCAGTCCGGGGCAGGGGTCCAGTCACCTTTCCCAGAATGGTTAGGCCCGCGCTTTATCAAAGGCACGTCGTCTCCGCTCCCTTGCTTGTTTAGGGCCTCAATAGCACTGAGCGTTCGCCGTCAAGAATTACTCCAGTCAATAAAGGATGCCAGAAATTCGTGCCTAAGGCATCATATAGTGCCCCTTCCCCTTCGGGCAATTATCGGGCCATTGCTGTCTATGGCAGGAAAGACACCAGTTGATCTGGTTTTCCGATATCGGTCATGGTAGCCTCAAGTGCCAGCTCGTAGCGGGCTTTTGCCATCGTCCTGAATTAGGCGTTATCCAACACATCAAGCACAGCCAGGATGTTATACATGCCGCATTCCTCCCGAAGTCTAGGCTGGCCACTTGAGAATGGGGGGCGTTGGTGGGCTTGACGCGTCTAGCCGATTCGCATCGTTAGAAAGACCTCTTTCGTCTGATGATGGCAGATTTGAGGGGTCAGATACTCCGAACCAAAGATTCACTCTCCTCTACTTCGGAGTATAGCAGGATACTTGTTCAAGCAAGTCAGGAACGAGTTGGTGGTGTTTGTTCCCTAGCTCTCGCTAGATTTTCTGAGATACAAGGTCTCCAACTATCCCTCGTTTTCGGCTTGGTCGTCTTCTGAATATCTATTGTTCGATTGCCACAGATCACCGATGGTTTCACTGCCCCTGATCGTGGGGACACTCTTGCTTGTCGCCTTCTGCTTCGTTAGCGTTGTAGCTGTTGATTCCAGTTATGTGACGGTCGAGCAGCTCCGGGGTGCCCCAGACGGCTGGCTTAGAGGTCCCGCGGCGCCACCGTCGAAATTAATGAAGTTTCATATAGCACTTCACCAGGAGAAGACTACCGAGTTCGAACAGATGGTCTTCTATATGTCAACGCTAGGACATCACGCTTATGGCCAACACATGAAGCGTGACGACGTCGAAGTGTTCATTCAGCCTTCCCATGATAGGATAGATCAAATCATGTCTTGACTCGAATCAGCAAGCGTACCGGCAAAACCTATCAGACCCCATGGGAACTGGATTGAAGTTGTAGTATCTGTGTCTCAAGCGGAATCATTGATGCAAACAAAGTTCCACATCTATACCAACCGCCATACTCATCGGCAAGTAATCAGAACGCTGAATTACTCGGTCCCGCGAGACCTCCTTCCGTATGTCCAGATGATTCAGCCCACGACACATTTCGGACAACCTATGGCCCTGGGGAAACGACCAACGTTCCAACCAGTTCCTGCGTCGTTCAATCAATCGATCGCCGATGGTTCGAGAATCATTACTCCCGATTGCCTTCGAGAGCTGTATGGGCTCTACGATACGAATGGAAAGCCAGACCCTCGCAACCGACTCGGTATTTGTGGTTACCTGGAGCAGTTTGCACGCTATAGTGATTTTCACCAGTTTATGCGTACTTTTTCGCCGAACAGGACAGACGTGAACTTCACCGTTGAGTCCATCAACGGAGGCCTAAACCTCCAGCAGTCATCGCTGACCAGCGCTGAGGCGAGTCTGGACATCCAATATGCAATATCTCTTGCATATGGCACAATTGCAACGTATTACACAACTGGGAGCCGTGCACCATTTTTGCCTGGAATCACCGAGACGGACGCGGACGAAGCCATCAATGAGCCGTACATTGAGCAACTTCATTATCTTCTTGACCTTGCAGATGAGGAGTTACCAGCAGTCCTAACAACTTCGTACGACGAAGAGGAGCAGAGTATTCCTGAATCGTACGGCGAGGCGAGTTGCAATATGTTCGCTCAACTGGGAGCGCGTGGTGTCTCAGCGATCTTCAGCAGCGGGGATGACGGCGCTGGCCGATCATGCTTGACAAACGATGGCACCAATAGGACCAGGTTTCAAGCCATGTTCCCAACGTCGTGCCCTTTTGTCACTTCAGTGGGCGGTACCACCGGTATAAATCCAGAGAGGGCCGTGAAATACTCCGGAGGCAGTTTCTCGGAACGATTTACACGCCCGTCATATCTGGTTTCTAGTGTGAGTGATTATTTAGATATTATTGATAAGAAGTGGGATGGGTTGTACAACGCTCAGGGAAGAGGGATCCCCGATGTTGCCGCGCAGGCCAACAACTATATCATAATCGACCATGGCCAGACCTTGCACATTGGAGGCACCAGGTACGAAGCTCGAGTCCACTTGATGCGATGCTCTAACTGAGTTTCTTAGTGCCTCTGCACCTGTCTTCGCAGCGATAGTGTCCAGGTTGAACGCAGCGAGACTGCAGGACGGTAAGCCCAGGTTGGGCTTTCTCAACCCGTGGCTTTGCTCCTTGAATCAAACAGGGTTCACCGATATCGTGGACGGCGGTTTAGTGGGTTGTCTGGGCGACTACGGAGTCAAAGTCCCTTATGCTAGCTGGAACGCAACGCCTGGATGGGACCCTGCCACAGGGCTGGGCACTCCTTTTTATAACACTCTGGTGAAAGTGGCGAGGGAGTTGTGATAGCCTCCCAGAGGGAAGCTGTTGTGCGATTTGAATTTTCAGACGCTTCCAGCGCTGACTCGAGACCGGTCAGCAAGCGGTCGGAAGCGTACTGCTTTCCACTGTACAGCACACTGTTGTACATTTCGAGCCTCGCCAGCATCGTAAGCATCTGGGCATACTAGACGGTAGTCCTCTCAAGAAATGAATGGTACATGCTGTCTTTTGATTCGTCGCTGTTTGTGTCACCGTAAGAAACCTGTTGCACACGTCTCGACTTTGTTCAGGATGAACAGGCCTAGGTCGCTCCGGTCGGTCTTAGTTTGCTGAGTGTCTACCATATTTGTCGTTTGGACCATCGACCGTCCCATCCGCACAACACTGTTGAGGCGGGGAGAAACGAGACGTACCCAGTCGGCGACATTATTCTTGAGCTCGCTCTTGTTGCAATAATGGAGGCCAGGGCGAGGCCAAAGGACATTGAACGAGTAGGTACAGGTTACACTGAGCGCAGCCTCGCTTAGAACCGAGTCCATCAGGCTAATAGATTGCAAGCCGGTCGGTAATGTCCCGACTCCCGAGTCTCCTGTTGGTTTCTCCCCAAACTTCAGGCTCAGGGAGACAAAGAAATTAGAATGGCCGGCTGGTCCTTGGCGAACTTGTCTTCGACGGCCAAGCCTGACTCCATAAATTCCACCAATCAGATGCGGCTCTTTTGTGGGCCGCGCAGGGGCTTACGAAGCGGCTCCAACCGTCAGCCCGACAGTCCTTTCAGTCCTTTCAGTCTGGAGTCGGGATGGGATCGTGGGAGTCAACGCTGGATCTGTGACTGACCCACGAGAATCAGCTGTCTTGTGTTCGTTCAGTGTCAAGCTTGTTGCTGCTGAGTTGAAGCATTCCTGCAGCTCGCGAAGGATTCCTAGTATGGTTAAGCTTGCTCCACGAGAATGCTAAGCCCTGTGGCTGTGAGGCTCTAGGATCTCGTCTAATCACCTTGTTCTATTCCGGTTTCCGCGGATCAAACATTCAGGCGGGGCTTAATTCGGAGCTCACCTATAATGTGTAGGTGTCGTCACCCTTAGTCCCTTGGCCCCCTTTGTCCCAAGGATCGACCTACCTGGAGGTATTAGTAAGTCGGCCCATCGCATCACCATAGGCCAGCAATGTGAACCCTGCCCCATTCTCGAGCGAAACTTTCCGACCCATGGCGGCTGTCAACGTGATGACCTCTCCTCCGCAGTAGTTCAACGTCACCGTTGTCTGTCTCTCTGGGGTTTCGGCGCGCAAACCTCCACTTTCCATGATTGTCCCTTCTACTTGAAGCATTCCTATCCCTTGCTATGGCCCCCGGGAAGGCAGCCTTTCCACGACCACTCAGGTTGATCTGCCAGGCATTGATTGCTGGTGCTCTTATTGTCATTGTCTGTCAGACGGCCTATCTGCTTCACACCCGCTCGCCGCAATTCAGCTGGGAAAGACCAAATCACTCTCCACCGAATGGCCAACCGCCGAAAGCCCTCCGTCCAGGCCCGACCAGCAAGTGGGACGAGTCTGGGAGTCCATCCGATTGCGGCTCGTTTCCGGCCGCTGCCTTTGCAGAAGATGGAATCCAAGTGACCTTGAAGGTCGGGGGAGCCGAGTCTCGGGAGTTATTTCGTTCGCATGTTGAAGGTGCCACAACGTGTATTCCGAACCTTTTGGTTGTATCCGACATGGAGCATCAGCTTGGCCCGTTCAAAACGCATGACGTGCTGGCAGATGTGATCCATGTGCTATCTGAGGGCGACAAGCTGGCATACCAACGGCAGCGAGAGGATTATTACTACTGGAACAAGAAGCTGCAACCGACCAAAGCAGGATGGCAGCTGGACCGATACAAGTTTTTGGCAATGATTGAGTACGCTTACGCCCAGAACCCAAATGCCAAATGGTATGTGTTTACGGAGACCGACACTTTGGTGATTTGGCAGAATCTGGTCCAGCTTTTGAGCCGCTACAAATGGATCGATCCTGTGTATATAGGGTCTCCGACTCCGGGCAGGGAGCTGGGGACATGGTGGGAACCGCAATTAACCTTCTTCGTCTACGGCGGTTCCGGGATTGTACTTTCTGTAACTGCCATGGAACGCCTGCTACGGGAGGATAGAGAGGGAAGTGCCGTGGCCGAGTCTGACCACCAATCGCAACTCTTAATCACCAAGTACCAGGACATGGTCCGAGAGGACTGCTGCGGAGACTCTGTCCTCGGCTGGGTTGCAGCACAGCGAGACGTTAATATCAAAGGGCTTTGGCCAATGTTCAACCCTCACCCCCTACACGGCACACCCCTAGGTAAAGCCTACTGGTGTCAGCCCGCCATCAGCTTCCATAAAAGTGACCCAGTTGACGTGGTGGAACTTTGGAACTGGCAGCACAAAAGACAGGAGCAAGGCAGTGGTTCGCGTCCAATCCTATACTCTGACATTGTGGACTTCTTCGACTTCGACTCCGTTCCTGTTCGCCAAGATTGGAATAACGCTGATATGGATTCATTCGATGCACCAACGCACGACGCCCACGGGTCCTTTGACTCCTGCAAGGAAGCATGTCACAACCACACCGACTGCTTCCAGTTCACCCATTACCGCAAGAAGTGCCGTATGGCACGGGTCATCAGGCTTGGTAACCCTGTGCTGCCGGACGGCGAAGATGATTCAGAAGATGGACGCTCGCTGGCAGGTTGGGATGTTGAAAAGATTAAGCAGTTCAAAGAAGCTCATGACTGTGAAGAGGTTGATTGGCCGGAGCCAAGTACGGAGCGGATATTCTAGACACATAATCACTTCTTCTGATATAACGATATATAATGATTGGATACGAATCTCAAAAGGAATGAACATAGTTTAGGGATGCCTCGAAAAGATTACTGCGTCTTTCCTGCATATGTAGATTGCCTGTCTTACCCAACCTTGTTATGCCCTGATCGAGGTTGATAAGGCTACTTTGATCATAGGGCAGCATATGTAATTTTATAAATTAAGGGGCACCCAGTCCACCAGCTCTTTCCGCTGTCCATAAGTCAAGCTGGGTTCTTCCCAGTCATGCTTCATTCAATCCATGGAGCACTTAGACCCCGTGTAAGACGACTTTCCATGACCGCATCAGGTTCTTAACTCTATTAGATGCTAGCATCCCCTCCCAATGACCTATATATGCATGGACTTTTTCTACATAGAGAAACAAATGCAAGTTAAAATACAGGTACTGGGGTAAGGGCTCACGTGACCGTCCGCCAAGCCATGCGGCGAAGCTGTTGGAAGGCCGAAGTGAGCTCTTCCGAACAACGTCAACCACCCAAGCTCACCACTTCCATCCATCAACCCCCCTCCTCCCCAGACTCTCACTATCTAGACGCACTCAACACCCCCTATCTGATAATTTCGCTTTTCTCGATCATCACAAACTACCACCATGGCCAGCGAACTCAAATCTCTTGTGGCCGAGCTCACGAACGCCGTAAACCGCAAACAATTCGACACCGCAAACACCCTCCTCACCCGCGCTAAGCGCACCCTTCTCCTCCAGAACGCCCTTATTCCCACTTCTTCCACAGACTCTTCACTCCTGGTTCTCGCCCGCGAGACACTCGAGCTCGGCGCCCTCTCCGCCATCCGCCAGACCGACGCCCCGGCATTCACAAGATACTATCAGCAACTGCAACCATTCTACGATCTCGAACGGGAGGCCAACAGCACACTTGACACGAAGACAAGCCAGCGCAGCAAGATCACAGGACTGTACCTCCTACTGCTGCTTAGCTCAGGGGATGGGGCGAGCTTCCACACGGTGTTGGAGGGATTGGTGGAGGAGGCGAGTTTAAAGGAGAAGAATGTCGAGGATGATCCGTTTATCAAATATCCTGTTGATCTGGAGCGGAATTTGATGGAAGGGAGCTATGATAAGGTTTGGCGCGAGACGAATTCCGAAAGGGTGCCGTCGGAGGACTTTGCGCTATTCTCGAATGTGTGTCCTATTCCCTCTTCTCAGCTATACTAGAGAGTATGGCCTGCTAATATGTTGTGGTTAGGTGCTTGTCGGAACCATCCGCAGCGAAATCGCGGATTGCTCTGAGAAGGCGTACCCGTCACTCCCGATCTCTAACGCCAAGAACCTTCTCTTCCTTGAATCCGAAGGCGCCGTTATGGAGTTTGCTCAGCAGCGCGGATGGACACTTCGTGATGGCCGGATATACTTCCCTGTTGAGTTGGAGGCGGCGACCCGCTCCGAAAAGGATATTCTTGTGGCCAGTGGCACGATCATTGAGAATGCTATTGGGTATGCGCGGGAGCTTGAGACGATTGTTTAGATACGGCTCGCCGGTTGTATTTGTGCCATGAATTCTAGAGCGCTACAATTCACATCTTGTTACTGAGTTCTTCCTCAGTTTCCGATTGTATTGGAAAGGATAACCAACGAGCTCTGATCAGCCACAGATTTGATATGTCTAGATTTGTGCCCGCCATACACAAACTCTCTTGTCGTAGAAACTACTCGACACAACCCGCAGCTCAGACCCAAAACCAGCCGCCTCCCCCTTCCAAACATCCGACGCGTAGTTCATACTCTCATGCTCCGTGAACTCCGCCAAAACCTCCATGTTTGTCTCTCCGCCCCCTCCAAAATTTACCCTGACAACCCTAGTCCCGCCATGCATGCAGCTCGCAAGGACCAAAAACGTCCACTCCTCCCCTTCCGAGCCAGCCGTGGTTGTAGAATCGAGCAACTGCAGCCTCCAAACCCCACCTCCAAGCCCCAGCTCCGCAAGAACCTCTCCCCTCCCGCCACGGCAGGCATGATAAACACGCAGATACTCATCATAGCTCCCCGTGAGCAACAGCGGTTCGCCCTTTGCGGCTGCATGCGAGAGCGGGATCGGAAGCGGGAAGATGGATGTTACACCTGCAGTGTGGTGGAGGGCTTTGTCGTCGGTTGAGACCAGGGCGGCTGGAATGAGGGCATGCCCGTCTTCTTCCTCATTCCCAGTTCCGAGGTCAAGCTCAGCCTGGCCCTGGTCTCTTTGGACATCGGCAAACCGGCGCGTGTGCAGCGAGCCAAAGTCGTTCCCGGTAAAGAAATAGGGCGTGTACGTCTGTGATTCAGCCGCGGTGTTCAAGTACGAAGCCACCGCAACAAACCATACCTCGATTGGCTGCTTCGCGTCAAAGCGGCCAAGCTCGGTAATCTGTTCATCAACATTCCCATCGTTGACTTTAGCAACGCCCGTCGCACCCCCAGTCAAGCCGAACACTCCGGTTTTGCCATCACTAAACGTTACGGCGAATCCATCGGGGTTTTGTCCAGCCCTGGTTGCATTCAGCCAGCGTTCTGGCAGCCATGCCAGGAACAGTGCTGGGATTGAGGGGTCCTCGTGGACATTCTTTGTCCAGAGAAGCGTGAAGCCTGTCTCTGTTTCTGGTGAAACGGCGAAGAGAGAGACCGATGCATCGCTTGTTGCGATAGCAAGGATGTTGTCCTGCCGCGGATGAAACTGGAGGTCAAAGACGGCGGCATTTATGGGATAAGTTGATTTTTGGATTCTGGCGTAGTTAGCAAGTGTTTTTAACTCCAACATGAATCCAGGGTCAGAATAATTGAGGAGGGTGTGGAGGGTGAAATAGTAATTACAATGCGTCATTTGCCGGATCCAGGTGCCAAAGCTGCAAGGATCCTGTTTTCGACTGCTGGACTGTCTCGGCTCCATCTTCATCTGTGATTTTCGTTTCGGTGAGGAGATATGTGCCCACTACGAAGCTATTTGGTGATGCCGGGCAGAATTGAAGACAGCTGGGGGGTTGGTCGAGGTAGATCGTTGTTACGGAAGATGGGTGTTGCGCCATTCTGTCTGTTCCGGCAACGTTGATGTATGTATCCTTGATGTACGCCTGGAAGAGACTGGGGGATTTGGTCCAGAAAGAACTTCACACTTTTGGTGGAAGTGGATGAAATATAAATTTAGATGCGGGTCAAGATTTACGATTGCGGGGTCTTGGCAATCCACAGAGATCTATATCGACCGCAGCGGCAACGAGTACATTGAGTCCTTATAACGGCATATGCCAAAAAGCTCTAAACCTAGATGCGTTTAATTCGAAGTCTCAGGCCAAACCTGCGACAAGAACTCCATCAGGTCTTCCTTGAACCTCATAGGCTGTTCTAATGCCGCAAAATGTCCTCCCTATGTACCGATTAGATGAGCTTGGGATGGGGCATAGTCGATGAGGCTTCTTACATCAGAGTGCTGTTTGAAATAAACTAGATTGCCTGTCTTCTCTACCCAGGATTTTGGAGTAGGCATCAGCTCTTTAGGATAATAAGAAAACCCGAATGGTTTGTAGATAAACTGCTCCTTTAGCATGGGGTTTGGACCGGGCGGAATCGGGTTGCTCTGAATTGTATTAGTTAGTACATGCATATCAAGTGTTCAGTTCACATAACGTGCGCCCACCTCGCGATAAGGGTATATCGCCCTTGGGAAGGACTCGGTGAACCAGTAAAGAGTGACTAGTTCTAGGATCTTGTGTTTCGCCAAGGCGAAGTCCGGCCAGTCGAGATATTTCTCGCCCACCCTGTACATTCTCAGATAGAGTATTCAATCAGATAGGGGGGACTTACCATGCAAGTAATGATAGAGGACTGGAGGCGAGAACATGGCCGATTGTCGCTGGCTTGGTGCCGTGCTCTTCTGCGTATGCCTTGCCGTATGTGAGAAACCACTTAAAGCGCTCATACCCGCGTTTCTCCAGCTCACTCAGGCCCTCATCCGAGACACCATCTGGGCGGCTATCTAGAGGGCAGAAGTTCACTTGGATTATGGTTAGTCATGGAAGTCGAAATGGACAGAAGGGCTTACAGTGAGCCGCTAATAATAGTCAGCACTTAAAAATAGCCATATGAGTGGAACGAATGCCTACCTTTACAGCTGTCGTAATTTACAGCCAGTATTCTTGCAATCCTGCTTCCGATATCGCCCCCCTGGGCTACGTATCCACTCGCAAACCCAAGATCCTGCATTAGTTGATCGACTATGCGGGTTGCATCGGCAACGACGAAGTTCTTATTGAGGGGCGGCCCTGAAGAAAAGGCGTAACCAGGTAGGGATGGTACAATCAAGTGATAAGGCAGAGTGCTTGGGGAATACTCGTCCTTGAAGAGTTGAAGAAGCGGGAGGAACTCGAAATAGCTCCCTGTTTGTGTTAGATTATGTCTAGGACTTGTTCTGGTCAATAGCTTACCAGGCCATCCATGGAGCAATACAACAGGAACCGCGTCCGCCTTTTCTGAGAACAGGGCAGCAAAATGAATCGACAAGCTCTCTATCTCAGACGTGTATTGAGGAAAGCTGTTAACGTGCTCTTCAACTGATCGCCTGCAGAACAGTTAGTCTCCGGAAAGTGGGATTCATAAGCAATGCATACCAGTCAAAACTGTTAAGCCACTCATCCTTCATTGTAGTCATCCATTCATGCGTGACCCCATACCGGCGATCTTCCTGGAGGTTTTCATAAGTCCGAGGGCCGACCTTGGAGAGCTTGAGTAGAGTCTTGAAGTCTGAGAGGTCCTCATCTGGAATCGCGATGCGAAATGGAGATGGCTTGATAGACACGGAGGACGGGAGTTTCGCGAAGGGAGCAGTCATCTTGAGAAGGTGTTGTTCGTGAGACACAAACGAGACGAGACGCCAGGTCTGATGTTTGGTATTATATAGAGTTCAGACCCTGGACGCGGGGTTACCGGTATCGGGAGCTTTTATTCTGGCGAAGAGCTAAACCTAATACAATTAATTATTTTTAAATGCTGCTGTATTTTGATTCTATAAGATACCACTATATAATCTTGAACAAGCAACTATTTATAGTAAATTAGGTTATATATA
>RHLP01000548.1:0-46906 GCA_003719405.1 Aspergillus incahuasiensis
CCCCCCAAGGTATCTCAACGCTTGACCCAAGTAGGAGCCTTGCGGGCCTTGACGCGGCCAGGCTTCTTTCGCTCTACGCGACGTGCATCTACCGTAATGACGCCGGCTGGAAAGTGAGTAAACAGATTAGCACATATTCATCTGACTTGTTGAAACTCGCTTATCGAGTATCCAATGGGAACATACCTCTTCGCAGGATTGGCTTCAGTGCAGGCTCGTGCACCATCAATGCCCGTCCAAGCGCCAAAGCGACAGCCTCTGCCTGTCCAGTGACGCCCCCACCCCTAACAGTAGCCCACACATTGTACTTGTCGAGTCTGTTCGAGGATCTCAACGCCCACGTCGCGCTTTCTCGGTCGTGCACTCGAGGAAAGGCCTCGACCAAGCTCTTTCCGTTGACTAGGACTTCTCCATCTCCTTCTACTAGAGAAACCACCGCTGATGATTCTTTTCGCTTGCCTTTTCCACGAGCACGACCCAGTTCATCCACCGAAGTTATCGTTGACTGGGTGCCAAATGGGTTACCCGGACGTAAGAATTGTTTTAGTGTGCGCTGAACCTCTTCAGGAATGATTTCAGGGTTTATACGGTTCAGACGCTGCAGGACTTTGAGCAAGCCTTTGTACTTCTTCGTCGGAACCCGTTCGCCGACGAATTCTCGGAAGCCCGGTAGCTTCAACCAAGCCATCCTTGGGGCTTCAGCAGGGCCCACGGTAGGTAGCGCTGAGTATCTCGCCAGCAACCCCTCGAGGTTCAATAAGTGGTCAAAAAACCTGGGGCTGCCAGTGAAGTAGGCGGGCGACGCGGGAACAACACGGGAGGTCCGCTGCACCAGCAGCTGATCAAAATTAATCTCAGGAGCAGCAATAGGAGCTTGGGTCGCTTCGGTCGCTTCAGTCGCTTCAGTCGCTTCAATCGCTTCGGTCGCATAGCCTCGGGTAGTTTTCTGGCGTCGTGTAATCGTCGTCGTAGAAGCACCTGCGGCGAAATATGAAGGAGCTGCAGAGCATTGAGCGAGAATTGCTCGCAGGTAAGTTGCTGAACGGACAGACTGCATGGCGTGAGCCACGCAGATGGGCGCTTTCCAGCTCATTATGGGACAGACCGGCTGCCAGGTTCCTCAATTGTGAGTTGGAAGACAGCAATTGGCAGGGGAGGGTCTTCTGGCTGGGCCTTTGCTGTCGGTGCTGTCGGATGCTTGTGGTTTTTCGAATCACGTGATGGAACAAAGTTTTCCCGACAGAAAGGCGCGATGGGGCGGCACAAAAATTGCTACTCCTGACTTCCCCTCCATCGTTTCTTTCTTCCTTCTTTCTCTCAGTCTCAATCCCCTACACACGCATTTCACCATGGCTGTCTTTGGAAAGCTCTACGGTCGTCCTGTACGTATTTACCTTGTATCTGTGCTATGCTGGTACATTGTTCTTCAACACTTCCACGGGAGCTAACTGCTGCACAAGGACAACACCCGCACCATTGCGGTCCTCGTTGCTGCTAAGCACAACGACCTCGAGCTCGAGCTCGTTGAGACACAGGCCAACCCCGCCGCCGACTTCAACAAGTCTGAGGCCTACACTAAGATCCAGCCTCTGGGCAAGATTCCCGCTTTCGAGGGTGCCAACGGCTTCACTCTCTCTGAGGTTATCGCTATCGCTGTCTACGGTATGTTTCCAAACTCATCCTATCACCAAAGTCATCAAGGTCCCAATCCCGTTTGCATGATGAGGAATTTTATTAGTTATCCCTGTCAGAACTATACTGTTGATAACACACAACTCTGAATTCTCGGTTACCCCACCTTGGGCAATTACCCGGCCAAGGCACAGCTTTGACTCAGATTTTTCGTTGGCATTATTTGACTTTGATACTGACTATTGTTAAAGTGACTTCCCAGAACGAGAAGACCACTCTTCTTGGTAAGACCAAGCAGGATTACGCCTCCATCCTCCGGTGGTTGTCCTTCGCCAACTCTGAGGTCCTCGCCAGCTTCGGCTCTTGGTTCCGTCCCCTGCTCGGTCTCGACCCTTACAACAAGAAGAACGTCGATGATGCTTCCAAGGCTGCCTTGAAGAAGCTCGCTGTCCTCAACACTCACCTTACTGCTAACACATACCTCGTCGGCGAGCGCATCACCCTCGCTGATCTTTTCACCGCCTCTCTCCTCACCCGCGCCTTCGCTACTGTCATCGACAAGAAGGTCCGATCTGACTACCCCGCTGTTACCCGGTGGTACCAGACCATCATCGCTCAGCCCGCCTTCAAGGCTGTTGTTGAGAACCCTGTCCTTGTTGACGAGGCTATCAAGTACACTCCCCCCAAGAAGGAGGAGAAGCCCAAGAAGGAGGCTGCCCCCGCTGCCGCCGCTGTTGAGGAGGACAAGCCTGCCCCTAAGCCCAAGCACCCCCTCGAGGCCCTTGGCAAGCCCACTCTCATCCTTGATGACTGGAAGCGCACATACTCCAACGAGGACACCCGTTCCGTTGCCATGCCTTGGTTCTGGCAAAACTACAAGCCCGAGGAGTACTCTCTCTGGAAGGTTAACTACAAATACGACAACGAGCTCAAGCTCACCTTCATGGCCAACAACCTGATCGGTAAGCCATAATTCGCACCTGTCATGGATCTTGTACAACTCTAACTAATTGTATAGGTGGTTTCCACGCTCGTCTTGAAGGATCCCGCAAGTACATCTTCGGCTGCCAGGGTGTCTACGGCGAGAACTACGCCTGTGTCAACCGTGGTGTCTTCGTGGTTCGTGGCCAGGAGGCTCTCCCCGCTTTCGATGTCGCCCCTGACTACGAGAGCTACGACTTCGAGAAGCTCGACCACACCAGCGAGGCTGACCGCAAGTACGTCGAGGACATCTGGGCCTGGGACACCCCCGTTACCGTCGATGGCAAGGAGCTTGCCAACGTTGACGGCCACGTCTTCAAATAAACGACTTAGATGCCATAGTAACTGACTGATGATGATGATATCCAAAAACACACTATGACAATTTTTTTCTTCGTTCAATCTCGTTCATAGGTTCTTTCAAAAGTATCTTCTTTGATATCCTTGCGGGCTGGCATACCTAACTGTTCTATCTTTTCTCCCAAGCAATGTCTATGTCCCACGATTTAATGATCAGTGTTAGCCAATCCCTAAAAATTAGAGGAAATTTCATGAATTCTATAATGTTTGCTTCTGAGCCTTTATGCCAGCGATTGCCGTAGTCCAGGAACCAGGCCATTAGCCCTATGACCCAGACTATCAACGTCGTTAAGAAAGTCTGGCCAGATTATTTGCTCTCGCGAGGTGTATGGTAATGTCTTGGCATAAAAAGCGTTTTCTCAGGCTCCAGCTTCCCGATCCCGTGGTTCCGCCACTACTAATAAACTTTCCATCTTTAAGTATATTTCGAGTTTCCGATAATTACCTGTCAGCTACATCCCTGTTTACCCCAGGTCTGGAAGTTTGCTAATCAATAATCAGTGCCTCGCCCGAATCGTGGGTCTTGGTGATATATGCGTGAAGTTTGGGCCTCATGGCTGACTCTCTATCTTCCACTATTACCAGCCCATTGTCTGTCTCGGTACTCGTAGGGTTGGTGATTGCAATGGGGCTTCTCTCCTGGGCCCGACCTAGTGCGCGAGTATCGTTCTTTGGCTCCACAGAGAACAGCCTTATCCTCAGCAGGAAAGGTGGTACACCTGGTGCCAAGCAGACCACGCTGGCAGAGCTGTGCCGCACTGCTACGCCAGCAAGATGCGATCTCAACCCTTTTTTATTCAACGGCCATCTACAGACTTGCTGGACTACGGTAAGGTTTGATGGCGTCCCTGTGTATTACAAGCGCCGCATGTTCGAAGCGGACAGCGTCACGTTCCGGGGACAGTTTGCGGTTGACTTTGTGGTTGAGCCGTACGAAACACCCACAAGCCCCGAAGCAACCGATGCGGAGAGGAAGTACACTTTGCCGTCAGGGCTTCCAGAACGGACGGCCATGTTGTCCGATGACGAATTCGCTGCTTTGCCTTCAGACGACACGAAGCCTATGCTTGTGGTTCTACACGGTCTCAGCGGTGGCTCCCATGAACTTTACCTACGACATGTAGTCCACCCTTTAATTGCAGATCGAGGCTGGGAGGCTTGTGTTGTCAACTCTAGAGGCTGTGCTCAAACCAAGATCTCCACCGGTATTCTATATAACGCTCGCGCTACTTGGGATGTTCGGCAGACAGTCAAGTGGTTGAGGGCAACTTTTCCCAATCGACCTCTCTTTGGTATTGGCTTTTCCCTCGGTGCAAACATCCTTACAAATGTAAGTTATCTCTCTACTACGCTCAAATCCAACGCTAAATTGCGTAGTACCTCGGCGAGGAAGGCTATGCCTGCCAGTTGAAAGCAGCGGTGATTTGCGCAAATCCTTGGAATCTGGAAGTCAGTTCAGTGGCGCTCCAAAGCAGCTTTATGGGCCATCAGGTGTATAGCAAGGTGATGGGCGCCAGCATGAAAAAACTCTTCAATCAGTATTTGACACCTTTCAGCGTGTTGAAACGTCCGTAGTGCGCTAACATCATATAGACATGCTGAACAGGCAACCAAAAACACTAGAATTGATCCAGAAGCAATCAAGAAAGCGACTTATTTGCATGAGTTCGACAGGTAAGCATCTACTTTCTATACTCTCATCGGTTCCTAACACATGCCTAGGGCTTTGCAGTGCGGCGCATGGGGCTACCCTACCGAAGGGGCGTATTACCGTGATGCATCTTCTATCGACTCTCTACTCGCAATTCGAATCCCGTTCTTTGTTGTGCAGGCTGAGGATGATCCAGTAGGTTTGAGCAAGATTCTGGAGGTTTCTATACTGACATGAATCAGATTGTAACTGCCAAGGGAGCCCCTTACCAGGAGATCACTCAAACTCCGTACGGTGTCATGATGGCTACCTCCTGGGGTGGACACCTTGGGTGGTTCGAGCTTGGCGGCGGTAGATGGTTTGTGAAGCCGGTAAGCCGCTATTCTCCTAGGGTATCACGCTTCTCTATACTAATTTCCCAGGTGACCAATTTCCTAAACATGATGGCTCATGATATCGATCTTGAAGTGCCTCCCGTGGTTGAGAAACCGGAACAGGTGCCTGCACAGACTTCTGAGGCTCGTGGGAATGCCACGATGGAGTCCAAGGCGGCAGCTTTCTACCCTGTGCGGCGTAAACTCAGCCTGCCAATCCTCGACTAGTGGACCGAGATATTGCACATAGGCCTGAAGGATCTGCTGGTTTCGACGATGATGATGTTCATCAATGTCATTCATGTCATGTTCGAAAGATATAGATAGACCCATAGAAACGCCGAAACTCTCTAGACACAAACTCAACCTTTCTTTACACAGGATTATTTTTATACGGAACCACTCAAGCAAACGCAACACTCTTTCTCTTGCTGCCAGACTTTGGCTTTGAAGACTCTGTGTCTGCCTTATTTGACTTGTTGCCGGAAGCACCCCCCTTGCCCTTGCGGCTACTGCGGATTGTGTCTTTGACATTTTCCTGTACAGTGGCATATTAGCGAACGTCCAATACCACAATTGATCGCCTGTCCATACCAGCTTGTTCTTCTTCTCTGACTGCCTTGCCTCGGCCTCCTTCTTTTTCGCCTCACGGATCTCCTCCAGTTGTCGAGCTTTCATGATCTTAGACTCAATCTGGCCCTCCTTCTCCGCATTGACCATGGCAAAGATCGTCATCATCGCCTCCTGGAAATGACACAAATCAATTTTCTAATCCATATTCCACGACAGGTTGACAGCATACCGGGTCATCACAGAAGGTCTTTCCCTTCTTCTTCCCCTTAGGGTTTACCACACCAACAGGCGTAATCATGTTCAACTTTGGTAGGTCCAACTCGGCTTCTGAGTACTCTCTCTTCTTCGTCTTCTTAAGTTGATTCTGCTCCGTGCGCGCCTTTGATTTCACCTCCTTCGGCGGCGGTCGCTTGACATTCTTCTTGCTCACTTTTGAGCCGAGGACCTTATTGTTCTTCGAGTCGCCTTTGGCGGAGGTCTTGTGCTTTGCTGGGCCTTTCGTTGTTGGTGCCATTTTGCGGAGGAGATTTCGGCGGGGTCGAGGGGTCGTATGATCAAGATGGATAAAGCGCTCAAGCGTCAGATTCTAGATACCCAGATCCAGAGAACTCAACGATCTTATAGAAAAAGTCCAAGTATCAATAATGCAGAAAACTCGAAGCAGACTAGCCATCGCGATGCCATTTGCAAAAGATTTTTTTCAAAACGGTAGGCGGTAAGCACGGTCCCCGACGTCTCTCCACATCTGCTAACCAAGCCAGGCCCAGCAGCAAACCTCGCCCTCTCCGGTACCTCGTCCCCCCCTCACAACCACCCTTGCCCCTCCCCAGTGTGCCATTGGCGGACGCAGACGACAATATCTCTTCAGGATGACCATCAACCCGACTTACCTTGCGCAGCGCACCCGCTCCTGTACGTCAACACCCCAATCCGAAACGTCCGACGTATCTTTGAAATTGGCGCGATGTCAATGGCTGGAACTCCAAGCTGACTTGTTTGCGTCTGGATAGCTGCGAACTGGGGCGATGCGAAAAAGCGTGTTCTGAGGTCCTACAGGGACTGGCTCCGAGCTGTTAGTATACTGATTCCTAGCTGAAGACGCTGCGCTGTGCTCGGCTGTGACTGAGGTTCGCTTTTGGATGTGGTTTGATATGGCATCATGACATGGCGCCGCATCTGTGCTATGTTCCCCAACCACAACAAATCGCAGAGCTACGGACATCGTTCAGCTTCTTCTTCCAGTGGTCCACACAGAGAGCTAACATGCCTCCGCGATTATCAGTCTCCCGAGATCCAAACGATGTACTCTCTGAACCTCCCCGTCTCCGCCATCCGCACAAAGGTCCGCCAGGAATTCGAGAAGCACCGCTATGTCAGCCAGCTTCAAGTCGTTGATTTGCTGATCTACCAAAGCCACTCCGAGTTTCAGGTGGGTCATCACATACATTCCGATCATGCTACCATATGCTCTTTCACTATCCTCGGCGAGCTATATGCATTCCCTATGCCCCAGCTCTATCTTCCCCGGCCATCTCAACTAGCTAACATGATTTTCCAGGAAACTCTCAACTACTGGAAGCAGCTTTCCCACGTTATGAAGTACTTCCGGCCAGAGGAAGATCCCGGTGCCCGGCTCCCCCCCAACTTTATCTCGGGATTCTTGGAAGGCCGCAATTGATTGCTTTTTTCACTCGTAAACTATCCTTTTCCATGTCTTTTCACACTTAGCATCGAGATTCTGATTGGGATCCGCCTCTGCGCTGATATAGGGCGTTATGTATATATTAAATCAAGGTTGTCGGAATAAGTAACGTCTTTGTTTTTGTTATATTTGAATCTCGGATGTAATAATTGTAATGGGCCGGTTTCTCGCTGCCTGGAAGTAACTATTGACAGCTGTGCGATGGTCTACACCAATTCCATCGGTGCGCATTCTTGTATATATTACTGCTCAGGAAGCCAACCTGGAAGATCGAACTTCGTATAACTGTATTGACCTTGTATTTACAAAGTGTGATATCTAGCCCTAATGCGCAATGCAATGCAAGTCTATAAATTCGCCAACATACATAGACAGGAGTCATATGACTCACCATATAAAACAAAAGACATCCTCAACGAACCAACTTTTCTACAGTAAACGCCCATGCAAATACATAACCAGGAACACAGTGGACACCGGTGGGTATCATGACTCCATCTTATCAACCTGCTCCGCATTGAATCCGTCGCGCGCGGTAGTGAACTTGTCCGTCACAACATCACACAGGTCCATCAGAGTGTCGAGACCCTTTTCTAGGGCTTCGACTGCGGTTGTTGAGTCTATATCTATGAATTAGCGGTCTTTTCCCCGGTTGGGCGAGTGTCGTATAACAAGCGAAGGGACAATGGCAAGACAAACGAACCGTAAGTTTGAATCCGAATGTTCATCTTTGACTCCGAAGGGTGCGGGATCGTGTATCCGCAGAATTCGACCTCGGGGCTATAACAACGGTTCGTCAGCATCGTTGGTACCGTTCACCCTAGCGATTACAGTGTCTCTCGTGGCAAGCCGGACAAAACCCGCCCGAGCGATAGATGAGTCAAAACAGAAAGCGACGGATGAGATGACATACTTCTTCATGATCGCATAGCGCAGCGCATTCCCTAACGTGTGCCCCTCACCCTCAAACTGAAACGATGCCGCTGTGTCTGTGGCCCCGGGTAGCTATTCAATGCGATTAGAATAATCCCAGTTAAACCTAGCCCTATCATCTCGGTTCAGAGGCCAATGCGGGGGGCCTTGAAGTGAGCGGGGATTGTACATACAACAACGATGCGCTTTTGCTCAAGTACTGACTCGTCCTGCTCAATGTGCTCTTGGTTCTGCGCCTGGGCATCGACCATGGACTGGTCGTTATCTTGGGAGTGGACGGAGGCAGGCATGTTGGTTCGTTCTTTCCGCTGCTGTACTTGGTCTTGCGGGGTGGTTGGAGACGTTCGGTGGGTAGGCGAAAATCGACACGGTGTAGGTTAGCAGCGGTATGTCGATAGTATTCTCTTCCTTTCCGCGATTGAATTGCGTAGGCTATTCGGTGGTATTAAGATGTCGAGGGCGATATCAATTGGTAATACTTTAGCTCGCTCATGGACTAGGAGAAAAAAAGTTGATGTTGGTTATCGATAGCAGCTGACCGCCTTTGAATGATGATTGCCTCAGGTTTACATCTGGAGTATACCCTACATAGCGTAAGTGAGCGCGGGCTGTGCACGGAGTGGATCAATACCGAGAAAAGGATCAAGATAGAGAAAGGCATATATATTGTCTCTTACTATGCTTCCTGCTGATAAAATCTTGTCACATCAGCATAGCTGTATCACAAAGGTTGCTAACCTTATTGTTCGATGAAGAGAGCATGAGTAAGGGAATTCGCACGGGGAATGATACTGAGCATACTCCGTACCGTAGGTAAGAAGTATCGTGCTCCAATGATGTTTCTGACGCACGGAATACTGTCTCCTGACAGGGAGCTAGCTTGGGTACGGGTAGTTGCTATATTGTCTGAGACCTAGGATGCTGGTTGCATGATCACATCACATTTTCCACATTGCGCAGGTACCTAATTAATTGTACACCGCTAGGAAAGAACACCACCTACTAATATAACATACTACAATGATATGACAGTCACAGTGGAGATGGGCACACACATATCGGTGTTGAATCCAATGTCCAATCAGCTATAACAATGTCCCAAGTCAGCATTGGAAGCTGCAATAACAGCAAGGATGATAGATTAATCATGTACACGACGTGAGTCTGGCCATTTAGACGAAGCACCGGGGGCAGTCTAGAAGTTCCAAGCAGTTAGACTAGCTGGCCATCGTTGACTTATCGGTTAGGTAGACTCCGCGGGCTGAGTTGGTAGATTGATAAGCCCGATACAACAGTGTTGCATTATTGCCAGCTGACGTGTGCTGGGAACTATTGCTGCACTGGATGCTTGAAGTGGAACTGGTATGGGTGAAAGGACAATTTAATGGTGGAGTTGCTTAGCCGGCTTTCAGAAAAGCGGCATATCAGTAGTCCAGCAAGGGGAGTTGCAGTTGTATACGCTCTGGCTTGACAGGCCTGCACATATATACTCGAGATCCACCTGTCTTGATAGACAATTTGTTTCGGCGTCCTTAGCGTGGACCGTACCAAGACAGAAGGGCTGGCGAACTTCGGCCGGGGTCTGTCTGCGCCCGCCGCTTAGCGGGCTCTCGTGCTAGAGTTGTTGCACCTGCAGAGGGATCTTCGCCTGGAGAAGCTTCCGTGCGGCGGAATGGCTATCTAGTACCCTATCTACTAGCGAGAGCTCGATTCCACCGCGAGGATCGGCCCTGAATTCTGAGAGCGACACGATTGGAGTACATCGCGATCCGAGACATCAAGCCTACTCCATATGGTGGGATGGTGATTTTGCTATCTTTGTCTATGGATCACTGGAATTTCACCCCCAATCTGTTCTAGCAGTAGGTGTCCGACTAAGAGGTCTGGAAACGGAGGTAAAAAGATGTGAGAGGTCAGTTCAGATAAATTGGGCAAGAAAAACAAAACATCGTGAGGCCATCCCACTTTCCTGACCTCGGATGAGGGGAAGGGGTCGTGATCCATATATGTGTGACAGCCGGGCCTGTTGGTTGGCCGTGGTTCGCTTCCACTGGGCTCCCCATTTGACCCCAATATACCTATAGATTTGATGAATTCTCAACGATCGCATTATTAGATCTGATGAGCTGGAGATTGAGAACAAAGAAGAACTACTCAGCCGAACCCTTTCAACATGGAGAACCGTGGAGGTCCAGAGTCGGGCCCATACAAAGCGTCCAAGCGCTGGCACGCAAGGATCTTCATAGGCTGGATCCGGATGGGCCCTGAGCCACTATGTATGAACTGTAGTTTGCACAGTGCAGTACGAACTTTCACTGCACGGACTGCCATGATGCCATCAACACTGCTGCGCCTGGGATAGTAACCTGGAAATATGACAGTAGCCCACGCTTACAGCATGGTGCACACCAAGGGAAGACTTATAGTCCAGCACAAGGAGAGGGTCAGGAGGGAATGAGAGATGCCCATAAAACTCCCCCGTAAGAGTGTCACCATTGTCTCAGCCAACTCCAATCAGGAAACAGCGCTCCACAGAATCAGGATGGCTCCTGACTGTTTCAGCCCAATTAATTTCATAAAATAACCTCCATGGATCTAGTTTTCCATCAAAGCTCTTTAATCACTCTGTGATACTCTGTCTGCTCAATTTCCGATCATCGAGCACTCCCCTCCACCTTTCTCTCTCCTGGTCCTTTCCTCCCCCTTCTGTCTGTTCCTCAACCACCGACTGATTCCGCTTCGTCTTCCTGCATTCTTTCTTTCTTTCCTTTTTACCGGCTTTTCGCCGGCTGCTTTCTCTTAGTCTTATCCTTACTTCCTTTGACCTCTCACCAGCTTGAGATAGCCGCTGCCGTCCCCTCCCTCAAAGCAGGCATCCAACCATATTCCACGGCTCCCAGCCTCCAGCCTCCTAGCACCCTTCTTTGATTCTGCGTCCTTTGTTACAACACTTCCTTGTTCATCAAATCTTCCCTTCGTTAGCTTCAGTCGCTCTTCTTCCTCCACTTTGCAAACAGACCTTCGTTAGCCAACGCTGTCGCTTCACATTGCTTGTCGCTGTTGAAGCTCCTACGCTCGTCCGCCCCGGACCGTGTGGTATCGCTGATAACGCAGGGGCATTTTCATATATATACAGAGAGGAAGGAGGGATTCTCGCGGCCGACCATCGTTGACCGGATATCTCAATCACTCTCTTTACATCTCCCATCCAGTGACGCTCGTTTTTCGACTCGCCGTTGACCGCTGTGTTTTCGTATAATGTCTACCGCCGTCGCGCAAGCCCCGGCCGCACCACTACCATCTCCCCGCATGAACAGAGATTCAAGCCCGAGACGGCTGGCCCCAGCAACATCCAGCCATCCCAGCTCTACACCTCCGCGTGCAGCCCTTGCTTCTCGAGATGGATCTTCTAGCAAAAGTTCCCCTGCCGGGAATAAAGTGCGCTCCCCGGGGTAAGTACATCTTGAAGGACGTCGATGTAGCAGTAGATGGAAACCTAACATTTCGATAGTTCACAGGGTGGAAACGCACCGAAAGTGATCGTGAAAAAGGAGCCCCCGTCTTCGCCCAGAATGCAGACCAGTACCCGACCTCGACCCCGAAAACTAGATCTTTCCACCAGTCTCCCTTCCTCTGAGAGATTATCAGCTCGACCCCCCGGTGGCCCTATGACAGCTCGCGATGTGAGCATGCAAAACGTAGGGCTTGCCTGCTTGTCTCCTGGGTTCCAAACACACGATCCAATCATGCGAGAACAGCTACAGAGAAGTCTATCAGTCCGCGATCAGCAACGACATATAATTGAAGCCAGACTGCAGAAGTCGGCCAAGGATGACGGACCGGAAGGGGTAAAACCGTCTGAGTCTAATACATTCAGTCTTCCAAAGGCCGCTTCTTCGAAGAGAAGGCCTCCCCCTGGATTGTCCATTGTACCACCGACGGCTGCGCAATTCGCTAATGAGCGTGTTATTCAATCTGCACCTCTAAACCAAACATTCACAGGTCGACACCAACCGCAGCCATTGACTCGCCACGTAGTCAACCAGAGCCCAACGCTAGGTTCTACTTCGCATATCCATCATGTGCCCGCAACGCAGACTACCAACCGTCTTCCCCCCCTCTCCGATGTCTTTGGGTCCGATGCCTTGACGGCTTCTCGGGATCGTGACGCAAATCGCACCCCCTACCAGCAGAACAACCTGCCCCCTATGCCGTCACCTAGAATACCTGGAAGTGCCCAGCAGACTAACAGACCCCGCGAATATCGCTCAGCCGAGGAGGCGGTTCAAGATTTGTCTGGTGGGCGCGAGGACTTGCTACCGCGGATCGTGCACTATGGTGGCCACCAACCCCCCACTCCACCATCCCCCCGCATCGTCAATGGCCCAAAGTCCGCTGTGCCTCACCTTGAGACAGTACCAGTGGCAAGCGCACATACTCCTCACCACCTAGCGCCCTACGCAGTTGAAGGAACTGCTCGCCGTCGCCCTAGAAGCGAATATGAGCGGGACAACGGTAGTCCGCCGTTGGGACATGGGCCCGATCCTCATTTCAGGCCCAATCCTGCTCTTGGACATGGTTCAAATACTACGTATGGACCGTTCGGTGCTGGACGAGACTCACCGGAGACGCAACGGAGAAAGAAAGACGAGTTTTTGGGTCTATGTGCACGAGCCTGGGATCTATTCCATTCTTAAAATTGCCATCTTTTCCACGAACGTACCGTCCATGTACGGTCCACAATGCACAGCCTTTACTTGCGCTGCGGTCTACACGAATACGTTATCTTCCGAATTGAGCTGATATAATTGCTTCTGGCCGCGCGTATGACGATCTGATATGGCTACACGAACAGCATGAACTGGGCCAAAAAGAGACTCAGATATGTTTTCATTTTCTTCTATTCATCCTCATATTCATGGGGCGCTCTTCTTGATTGTTCTTCTTACCATCTACTGCAAAACATACGCTTCTTAGTTTTGGAATTGATTCCACCCAATGGATCAGAGGCGTTTTATGGAGTTCTCTTATACTTGGATGCTTACAAGATCTTGTCCATATTTATCTTTGACATTTCATCTCTCGGTGATCATTGTATAGCTTTGATGCCCTGTTGCGATACCACTTGCGTGTTCATTATCATTCCCCCTTTGCTGCTGGTCTTTGAAACCATGGTAGTTGAGCCAGATGCTCTAATTGGATAATCTCTTCACGTCATGGGAGTGCGGATAGTATTTCATAATGTCAGCTAATATGCGTGGCTTCTTTGAGTGTATATGCCCACTTCTGCCTTACTCGAGTCTGTACGCTATCAAGCATGTACAACGAAATAGCTCAACTCCATAATACTGAATAAGCTTAAGCTGTTCAATCCATACGTTGCCGCTTCCTTGGTGCTGCATCAAGATCTCCACCAAACCCTCTTCGTTCCATTGGCATCTCCTTCCTCTCCTTGGAAGCAATCTTCTTCCTTCTCCTTTCTAGGGCCTTTGCCCGATCCTTCGACTTCATCCCCTCATACTTCTTCAGCAGGGCCTGCTTCTTGACATCCGAATGTTTCAAGAAGTAAGGTGTAGCCTTCTTGCCTTCGCGGATAAGCTGCTTCTCCCGCTTCTTGTGCTCCGACATGACCTCTTTCTCCCGCTTATTATTCTCAATCGAACGTAGCCGGTCCGTCGTAGATCGGATCTCCCGCTGCAATGCCTCTCGTCTCCTCAAATCCTTGGTCTTTGCAAGCTGTTCCTTCAACGATTTGAGCTCTGCAGCGCGGTAATCGTCCAGGAACGCATAGGCGTCGCTTGGTGCGGAGGAACCACTTCCACTCCGACCACCAACAATCGTCGGGTCGAACCTCGGGTCGCGAGTCCTAGGCACACTGGGCGGCTCAATGATGGTTCGTTTGCGGGAAACAGCATATTTTGAAGACTGCACGGTTGGCGCATGTTTGGAGGTGCGGGATGGCGGCTTCTCGAATCTCGAAGAGCTGCTGTCCTTGGACGTTAATGATGCCTTGCGCTTTTGCTCACGTGCCTCTTGGATCCGTGCTCTGATATCGTCTAAGGGGGAAGCTGTCCTTTCCTCGCTTTCTTTGAGGGCTTTGCTGCGTCGCTTGTTTTTGGGCGCGAACGAGGCTTGCGCTTTGGCGAGAGCGCCGAATGAAATGTTGTTTAGGGAGGATTTTACGTCGTCGTCGTCGTCATCTTCATCTGCGGATTCAAGGTCGCCTTCCTCGGGATCTTGCATTTCAGGTTCGGACTGAAAACTGTCAACTCGAGTTTTATCAATTGATGGACTTGCCGTAGGGTACATACAGCATTTTCACTCTCATCTGAGGATCCTTCACCTGCGATTTCTGAGCCGGATTCGTCTGAGTCCTGGTCACCGCTGGGAGCTTCTGATCCCGCGGCGGATTCGTCGAAGTGTACATCTTCTTCATCATGAGCCACGCGCACACGGCGATTGAGCAGATCTGAAATAGCCATCCTTGAAGTTCGCCCCGGAGATCGACTGAGCGCTATATATATCCAGACGCAAACACAGCACCGCTGGCGGAAATTGGGCGGCTTGTTGAAATTGTTGACAGCGGTGAGATCGCACAAAAGTTTCTGCCCGAGGAGCGTGCAGGCGGTAAGTGTAAGTTTGATGTTTGACCTAGATTTTGATCAAACATCGCAGAGCGCTTAATTTTCCCACCTCTTCTCCCTGCTGTGTGTTATTTTTCTTGTTGCTGGCTCTTTCGTAGCCTGTCTCATTACAGTTCTGCGACCTTGCTTGGTTTATGGTCAAGTAATATCAACGCCGTTCTATCTTGTCTCTTCAGCCCCTCGTTCTTCAGTTGGTCGCCTTCGCTCCGATGTCCCGGTGTGGGGCCTACGATAAGGTGCTTATACACAATCCATCACGCTCTGTTGATGAGCACATAACAGATAACAGCTAATATCCTACAGCTTGTTTCCAAATCACTCGCTGGCCATCGCGCCTACCTGAAATACCGTCTACGTCTTTTGCCTGTAGCGAAAGCTTCTGTGGCCCGCGCCAGTACTGATAGATATCCGCTGTTCATACCCACAATGAAGTCGCAACCCCCGAGCAATGATTCGTCTGGTGTTGAGCATCAAGGCGGGTTCAAGGGACTACCTGGCGATTTGACGACGACCTCGAGGCCCGGATGGAGGCCGTACAATGGTCGTTGGAATGCAAAGGTAGCATATCGGGATAACCGCAATGAAACACCCCGGGAAGAGGTTGCTGCACATAACAACCCGACCTCGCGGCGAGGCCGCTCACGACAGAATCAAAGAGCCTCCGGAAGAAACCAAAAGGGGTCAGTGGATGTGCGTGGTCAATCAGGCCGGTCACATTCACCCCGAAGAGACATGCCGTCGCTACAACCATCTCGGTCGCAGAATGTTGATAACTCGCCCTCGTTCCCGATGAACAATGGTCTGGCTGAATTTCCCATGATGAACCCATTTGCAATGCTTAATGGGTTCCCAATGCCGACAGATCCTTCCGCATTTCAGCTACCCTTTTTCCCTCCAAACATGTCTGAACAATCGCAACCACAGTTTCTTCCACCATTCGACCCGTCTCTACCAAACCCCGCATTATTTCCATTACTTGGTGGTAGCAATCCGTTTATGAACATGCCGCCGTTACTACCGCCATCAATGCATTTTGATATGATGAACCAGGCGTCTATGAGCCCTATCATGAATCCCATGCTGACCCCTATGTTGGGGGCTGCTGATCAGATGGGCACAGACGCAGCTGGACTCACTGCTTCAGCTCTCCTGCAGTCGGATAATACGGGATTGGCAGGTTCTAGAGCTGCTGATGCTCGGCGTCAGGCATTCAAAGCCCCTCGACCCCCTTCAGCAACGAGAAAATACCTCGACCAGGCATTTCTACCGCCTGGGGAATCTTCACCGCCGCAGCCTTTACTCGTTATCCTTGATCTCAATGGCACTTTGATATACCGAAAAACCAGGAAGTTTCCGCCGTCATTCTCTCGAAGAGCTGGCTTGGACGAGTTTCTGAAAGTCCTGGTGGAAAAGTACAAGGTCATGATCTGGTCAAGCTCACAGCCACCAACAGTGGCTGCGGTGTGCGAAAAGCTATTCTCAGAGTCCGACAGAAAGAAGCTCGTTGTCGAATGGGGTCGTGATAAACTCGGCCTGTCAAAGGCCGAATACAACAGTAAAATACAAGTCTACAAAACATTGGAAACAGTCTGGTCTAGCAAACAGGTACAGGCATCGCATCCAGGGAAGGTCAATAAGGGCAAGAAAAAGGGTCCTCGTTGGGACCAGACAAACACCGTTCTTATTGATGACAGCAAACTCAAGGCCATTAGCGAACCATACAACCTTATCGAGGTCCCGGAATTCACAAACAACCTTGCTATCGATGAATCTGCTATCTTCCCCAGAGTTCTCCAGCGCCTCCAAATGCTCTCCAAATGCGACGATGTCAGCAAGATGCTTCGCCAATGGACCACCACGAACCCGGAAACGAGCGTCCTTGATCTCGATCTAGGGCCTTTGCCGCCGCTTGTAAACCGGAACCCTGACCCTGGTTTTGGTATCGGTAATGGTGCTCAGGCTGAGGCTGGTGGACATAACCTAACTCAAGACCCCGATCTTGACCCTGCGCAGGCTCGTAAATTTGCTCGCAGGGCTCGCAAACTTGAGAAGAAGACCGCTCGCAAGACTGCCGCTACTCTTGAGGCCGGGGTTTCCACATCCGCATCTGCGCCCTTCTTGCCACATACTGTTCAGCCGATTCCAAACTCGGATACCTCAAACCAGAGTTCAGACCAGTTAGAGGATGATATGCAGAAAGCCATCACCTTGGATTCGAATTCACGAGATTCGCAGCCGCAGACTCGTGCCCCACAGAGGTCACCATCACCCGCGTCATCTGTCCAATCCGGGAATACACTTCTAGACCTTCTGGAGGAGTCTTTGAATTAGTTCACGATTGAATGTTGAGAAATCCACATTGTTTCCCTTCTGCGTTTCCTTTATTCGCCCCGTGGCATCGTGCATTTTTGTTTCATTCAAAATATACCTATATCAATCGATTTATATATTTCGGTACACTTGGACCGTGTCTGGATATGCCATAGGTATCTACGTGGTACGGTAGAAGATGCACTTGCTTGGCCAGCATAATTCTGGTTACAGCCGGCCTAGTTATGAATTTCGCGCGTGGAGTCTCGAAGCTGATCAGCCATTAGGGCTATCTAGAATCGGGGTGCGAGCTCCGACAAATAGCGGATGAGACATACCAGAACTCCTAAGATGCCATTTGTTTCTGAGCAATGGGGTAAGTAAACGTCTATGTGATATGCGTGAGGCCGGAATATATACAACGTATATGATAGAATAATACACACCCACAACAACCCACTCCTTCTTCCTGTCTGTCTGTCTGTCTCTATCTTTCTCGACTCTACTTAAAAGTAAAAAGTAGATAGGAAATATAACGAAAAAAGAAATGCTCACAAGCGGATTTGAACCGCTGACCTCGTGATTTCAGAGGTGAAACACTGTACTAGTCACGCGCTCTACCAACTGAGCTATGCGAGCTGTTATTGGTTGAGAGCGCAAAAGCTTAAAAAATAACTTGAACAACAAAAAATTCCTGAAAGCAACACGCTACACGACATGTACGCGCCAAATTAATCTTGAAGGCTGGGCAGTGGGAACGCTGCCGAGTCCGTTCCCTATACCCAGGACCCCAGCCCCCCCAATTCCTAACGAGCTAATCTCATTTGCAGAGGCTCATAGCAGCAAGGAGTCTGGTCCTGCCTCCAAACCTGCATCTACCCTTGACCCTGTATACTGCGACGACCAACAGCCCAGCAGTAGTGCACGCATCGGACGAAACAGCCCGCCTCCACAACGTATTTAGCTCAATTGCCCTTACTCCACCCGCAGAAAATCACCCAAGATTCGGCTCGCCGACCTCCATACCTCGCTACTGAGCTCGACGTGACTTCTACTAGCTCTACCACCCGCGCAAACACAACTTGAATCACCATGGCTCCAAGGGGACGAAAGCCGGCCTCGGCCGCTACCGCAAGCTCCAAAGCAACAGCCTCATCCGCAAAAACAGCACCGGCGGCTGCCTCAAGCCCCTCCGCATCCTCGAAGGTGACGAAGAGCTCAAAAGGCTCCGGGCCAAAGGGCTCCAAATCGGGCTCAGGAGCAGGAGAAAAAGCGGAGGCGGGCAAAAAAGGCCCAGGCTCTAAAGGAGGCAAGCGACCAAGGAAATCAACAGATGGTGCCGACGATGTCCAGCGTAAGCTACTACTTACACACCTAATTGCACCTGATACCTATCCCAAACTAACTCCTCCTCAGCCGGCGACCCCGCTCCAAAAGGCCGCCGCCGCCGCTACAAGCCCGGCACTGTCGCGCTGAAAGAGATCCGCAAATACCAACGCTCGACCGAACTGCTTCTCCGAAAGCTACCCTTTGCGCGCCTTGTCCGCGAAGTTGCGCTCGATATCCTCCCTTCAGAAGTCGGCTCTGAGCTGCGATGGCAGTCGCATGCGATTCAGGCCCTGCAAGAAGCTGCCGAAGCGTTTTTAGTCCACCTGTTCGAGGACACGAATCTTTGCGCTATCCACGCCAAACGAGTCACCATCATGCAGAAGGACATCCAGCTTGCGAGGAGGATTCGTGGGGCATGGGGCGGTCTTGGCTGAGTCCTCGAGGGCCAGGTCTCGCTTCTCTTCTATTTTGAAGTTGCTTCGATATCCCCTCTTTCGTTTTTCACCCGAGTATCCGTAAAAAGACGGCACGATGAAGGCGCATGGGCCCATACTCACTGGACCGGAGGTAGAAGTTAACTTGCAGGAGTCCGCGGTATACCAGAAGACGAGCAACGTCTGTGAATGCTTTCCCTCTCCTTGGTTCATCTTTTTCTCACATCCTGTTTCCTTTTACTTTTATTTTGGTGTTTTCGTCAGACCACGAAAGCTGGGAGACAGAGCTAGGTCTAGCCACGGCTACCAGTCCGTGGTTATGTTAGGACATGGGTCGCAGGCGCATAATGTGTTATGGAGTAATAACGGGGTTGCTTTCTGTTTGCTTCGTGTACTCCAAATCGAGTGAGTATATCTGTATCGCACCTGGTTGGGTGCAAACCGTGGCGTGTTTAAACAGACCCAATCAATTAGTTGAAACCGGGTATGAGACGCCTCAAATAATTCTATCATTACGCACATGAAACTTTAATACTTTTACCATCTTAAGACTCTAGGTCTGATGTGTTTGGCAAAGCATATTTAGATGCTCAATTTCATCATCGATCGATATTGGCGCCCTAGTCTATGATTCTTGGATAACTATCGCGCGCAGTATGCAGCATGAATATGGCAACCAAACGAACTAATGCACTAGACATAATGACCGCGCTGACCGACCAACCCTGCTTGTAGTATAAAACGCCGGATGATGATGGTTCAGAAAATGGTATCATATGGAAAGTCGCCCCCAGGTAAAACAAAGCAAATGCATCAGAAGAGAAAAGAGACAAGATGTAGAAAAATGACGAAAGCAACCATAGAAGGCGATGTATATGGTAGAATGCCTAGCTAACCTGTAGCGTAGGCAAGATTAGCTAGCCTAGGTGGGCTAAGCAGATCGTCTCAACGCCGAAGGTAGGTCCATCATCACCCGGTACCCCTCCTCCCGGGCATTGCGGGCCTCTTCGCCCTTACCTTGTCTTTCCAGGGTCTCCGCTAGCATATCATCCGTGACGCTGACCCAAAGACGGTCGCTGGCCTTGCCAGCCATTACGCGGCCCGCGCGAGCACTTTTTTCGGCTTGCTCGCCGACCACCCCTCGGAAATATTTCCAGCTCATGAAGGTCAATGTGATGCAAATTATCTGGCTGTTACTGATTGCGGTGGCGGCTTGGAGGGCTTGCTGGAGATTTTGCTTGGTCTGAATGGTTGATTCGGTGTTCGTGGTTGCGCAAAGTAAGAAGTAAGCCGCTTGGATATATTTGTTGGGGCTTACGCGGCAAAAGGTGTCAAGTGTCGCGAGAATATTCGGCAGATTAGAGTGATATGGGTGGACTGGGTTGCTGATAATGAGTACAGTATTGATGGTCGCGAGAATGGCCAGATCGCGATGGGGGTCGTTGCGAGCGGTTTTGTTGAAACTGGATAGTGAGAAGAGAGGGGATTGGAAGGCGTTCAGGGCTGCCTCAAGATCACCAGTCGCCTGTGCAATGGTGCCCGCTGCGTATTGCATGAGGCATTGGATTGCATTTGGAAGATCATCACCCAACGACTGGGTCTCTTCCCGGAGCTCTTTTAGGGTTCTGTTTGCTAGATCCCAGTCTGTGCGGCCACAAGCTAAAAACACTTGCTGAACGAGTAGATTGTAGAATAGCGTCCTGCGCCATTCCACACGCTTATTTGCACTGGCTAGGGATTCGGAGATTTCTTCCGGCTGTTGAAAATTTCCTATGCAGTGTCAGTAGCCATATTCGGACTGTTGAAGCCAAAGACGAACCTTTCAGCATGCGTACACCTTCTTGAAGGAACTTTTCGGCCTTGCGTCCATCAGACGAGTTCTTACAGCTCAGTGTAATAGAACTAAGGAAGTAGCAAAGCGCATACAGGTCATGCTGAGGTAGCCAGCTGAAGCTGAGTAGCAACGTGCCACCCTGTACTTGGAGTATGTCCCCAGTATCAATCGAGGAAGGCCCTGCTGACTTGCCACTCAGAGGTATGGAGAACGACCCATCTACCCGCCAATTCGAATCATTCAATCGCTCATCCATTAGGTCTTGTAGGACCTTGAGTTTCTGGGCGGATTGGTTGACATCGTACTCAAGCAAGCTGCAGCAGATATCTACCATCTGGACCAAAGTTGTAAGTTGTGGCACGTGGCGTAATTCATCATTCAGTTGATGACTTCGAGCGGCCGCTATGGAACGTTGAGCTTGCTCAATGGAGTCGGAGCTAGATCCTTGTTGAATGTGTGCCAGGGCTTCAATAACTGCAGCCATGACAGAGACAGCCTTGTCACCATTGCGGCTTGCCATCGTAGAAACCTTATGCAGGTTCTGTAAGGCTGACGTTGCTTCTTGGTGGGCAAGCGACGATAAAGAAAGTGACACTCGAAGGAAACGAAATGCATATTCCCAGGCAGAGTGGCGGTACCTGAGTTGGTCAGATGATGCTTGATTGTGCCCTCAGGAATAACTCACGCTTCAGTATCCTGGATCATACCATCCACAGCTTTCAAGGCGGCTTTGGGATTTGTTTTGTACAGCATCCGGGCTAGCAGATGCTGCATACTGTATTTCAGATCAAGCATACGATTCTAGAGAAGATGAGTATGGCAGGCGAGTATAACATGGGGAGCCCTAATATCACTCACTCGCTCACATAAATCGATCTGAGAGGCCTGGTCAGTAATTGAGCCCAACAAGCTTGAAGATGTACATACGCCTTTACTCAATGCCGTCTCGGCTTCAAGATCGTTATCCGTTTCTTCGAAAAGAATGCGTACGTATCTCAATCGCACCAGGGCTTCGACACGCGGTTGCAACCTCCAGTTCTGCATGGTGGTCAGATATCTTCGGGTTCCGTGTCCCCAACGGGCATACCTTTAACACTGCTTCCAGGCACCCGAGACCGGTTGCAATTAGTCTGTAATACTCCTCCATCTCTATGCCCCCCCTTAACAACGCCAACGTCGTCCCTTGGCCGTGCGCGGCAGCAAGGTATTCCTCCGACATGGCCAACAGAACCTTTTGGTAATCTATGCCAGGTTTCGTGGTTGTCGGCGTAGATCCTTGAGTTGGCTGCTTTGGTGTCTGTGTCTTGGGAGGGGCCGGGACCAATACCTGAGGCTTGGGTGACGGCACTGGCAGAGAGGCAACTGCCGGTGGAACTATCGTAAAGGGCCTGGCTCTCGCCGAGGGCTGAGGAGTTGCCAGAGACTTGGGGGTCGCATGATCAGGGCTCGGTTTGTGTTTCGGAGTCGGGGTAGGTGTTGATACTGAAGCCGCAGCCGGAGCTAATGGTGCTGGAGTAGGTGTGGCGAGGGATGGGGAGCGGTTGTTGCCGGCAACAGAGGCCGCAAATTGAGCGCCATACTGCGACGAGTTTTGACTTTGGAAAAAAATATCAGAGGGATTCACATATTGCAACGGTATCGGCTGCTGCTGCTGCTGTTGCAGCGGGGGCGGAGTGGGATGCGGCTGTTGCTGGAATTGCGGCTGCTGGTTGTAACCGTGATTTGGATAGACATTAGGTTTGCCGTAGTTATACGGGGACGCATTGGCATTGGCGTTGACGGCGTTCACATTGTTGATATTGTTATAGAGGAGTTGCGGCGGGATGGTCTGTTGGGACGGATGGCCGTTGTGGTTATGTTGCAAGTATTGCGGGTATTGGCTGTTATGGGAGGGTGGATAGCTCATCGCCCTGGAACAGGATGACACTCATCCAGCAGTAGAGCTTGCTATATACTCTTTCTCGAGTCGAAGGCGTGTTCTGGACGTGTTCTGGGCGTGATCCTCATCGCGAAGCATTTCCCTTTGGTCCCGGATCGGAGAAATAGCGCGGTCGACGAATGTGGGTTAGCGCAATCGCCATCGAAGTATACAAGTTCAAAGTTGTGAGCAGTGAGGCTGAATTACTGAGAAAACGAGAGGAGTATATTGCACTTGAAACAAGTCTATACAAAAGTGACATATTATCAGTGAAGAAAAGCTGGGTACAAGACCTAATGCAACGCCAAACACCACGAGACGCCCACGCTAAACGCCAATCTGCTCTTTGGGTCCAGTTTCAGGTGTCAATGGAGCTATACAATTGATTGAGTGACTGATCCTGGAAAGCAGGGTCTAGGATGCCCATTTCCAGCGAGGGAGGGTTGCGGAGGGGGGGATGTTCTCTAATCGTCCATGGGCACAGCTCGCTGCAATTATCCAGATCGACGAGAGGTTCTGCAGGGTGTATCCTTTGAGCCGCCCATTTTGCATCGGGCGCAGGCGACGCGCCCCCCAGACACCTCTCGGTCCAGAAAGTGTAAGTAGCCGTACCAGCCTTCTCATCTATTCGATAAGGTTGCTTCCGTGGACATCTTAGCACGGTGTTACATGAGTCACAAATAGATATTCGGCGACATGAAGCGCAGCGGTTTTCGTATAACTGACATAGAGTTGTCTGGCAAACACCTGAAAGCCAGAGATCCACAGATCGGTGCGCACATCCAAAGCGGGCAGTCATATAATCCTCTTTGCCGAGTTGGCCCGGGGCTGTTGTCAAGTGGTACTCTGTCCTGATCGTCAAGCTGTCGTCGTGGTTCAGCTGGGGGTATATCTCGATCTTAATTTTCGTGGATCCATAGTTCTCAGAGCACGAGTGCCAGCAAAAGCGTTCTTCCAGACCTCCAAATTGTGATGCCAGGAGCGCCACTGACCTTCGCCGTACCTTGAGAACCTCGACAAGGTCGATTTTGTCTCGGAAGGTCATCTTCTTGCAAGGACACAGATCAACCACCCCTGCAAGGGTTCCTAGCGAGCAGACTCGATCCTCGGCACTGCGTCTGAATTCTCGAGGGGAAAAAGCACTTGGCGGGTGGAGTTTGAGGCACCTGGAACAGGCTCTCCAGCGGGTATCTTCGAGCACCTTGATTAGCTGCCACCGAGTGGTAGCAAAGCTGTGCCCGTTGCGATAATGATGGAAGATCGGTGCAAAGTCGCGATTGAACTGAAGTGGTTTAGACAGAAGAATTGGGGCAGATATTGATAGTAGTCTCTTGCAGGTAAAGGCGAGGCAGGCCTCTGGTAACACCGATAAATGCGACATGATTTCGAGTAATAGCTCCGTGGGGAGTTCAAGTAAATAGCATCGCTTTGGAGGACCCTGCTCCTTGGACCGCACTTCCAAAGCGTGGGAGCGAAGATTCATGGTCATGACGGCCTTCAGCTTGATACCAGCACGGCGGAGAGTATCTGCCATAACGGACTGGAGAAGCCGTATGTTGGCATGGGCTGTGGTTGGCACTATGAGGTTCCGGAGACGATTTCGCCCGTGTGAAGTGCGTAAATTCTCCTTTTCTGGTTCCAAACACAACTTCATGGAGAGTGGCTTTTGGAAATACTCGCCTTGGGCATCTCTCGAAGGAACATAGCGTGTAAAGCAAAAGTGCGCATTTGCATCGCGTGATGGATGAAGGTGGGAAGGGAAAGAGAAGGGAAAGGGAGTCCTTTTGATCACCAAGTATTCTACACAGAGGGCTATCAACTTAGATGCAAACGGGCACGCGCGAGTGTCACAGTTTCGACCTCAAGATGTCATCATGCCTACGGTAATCGGCGCAGCAGAGGGGTCTTTGTCAGGCATCCCATCCCGCCTAGGTCCCGCTAGCGGTTATTCCCTAGAATGGGAAAGTCGGAGTTGCATCCAGAGTTTGTATGGCTTGAAATACTTCTGGTTTCGAAAAGGAAGCTTGAGTGTCGTACACTGTTCGTCCCTAGACAGCCGCATGCGGAAGTCCCACAGTAGGCTCAGTTAGTTGATGGGAGGTAGACGATACATCCGGTCACTGTAGTGTCGGTTGGTCCGCGGCACAGCTTGATGTAGGAGTACCATTATCATCCAGTGCCCGCAGCAGGCGGATGAGGTATCAAGTGACGGCCCCTGCGTTCATCAAGTGACAGGCTCAAGAATCGAGTCAGACAATGGATCGGCATCCCTGTTACTTGTTCCTCTGGTGATGATAAGGATGCGATCACGATAAGATATGGACTGTCACATGACAGATGCTTCTGCCTGAGGCCTAAAAGCCACTTGGAGGGAGCTCCGTCATTCTTCCGAACCTGGGGTAGGTGTCCTGATTGCGGCGTTTGTGAACCTCGAATACTCCGAGACACAGTTGCGATATACTAGAATCCTCCAATGGCTGCCATCTGGAATGGGGGTCAAGGAGGGCAATTCCCTCTCGAGCAGTATGTACTAATATCTCAGCCGCATGGAACTATCAGGCAAGTCAAACTAACAACACTACAGATGGTTCTATGAAATGCCCCCTGTGACTCGAACCTGGACTGCCTTAGTCGCAGGGACGTCAGTTCTGATACATTGTCATATCCTCACCCCTCTTCAATTATTCTACTCATTCCGGGCAGTCTATGTGAAATCCCAAGTAAGTATATACCAAGAAACGGCATGAACGTGAACATCAGACTATGGAGTGTTATTGGCTGAAAAATCATGCGCTTAAGCTTTTCTCAGGACAATATAATATGTCTTCGGATACAGCTGGCTAATAATCTCGCAGTACTGGCGTCTAGTAACAACGTTCCTTTACTTCGGACCGCTCAATCTAGACCTGCTTTTTCATGTCTTCTTCCTCCAGCGGTATTCGAGACTCCTCGAGGAATCATCTGGCCGATCTCCTGCCCACTTCGCCTGGTTGCTTCTTTACGCCATGGTGTCACTTCTAATCATATCGCCATTTCTCTCGCTGCCCTTTCTAGGGACCGCCTTGTCCTCCAGTCTTGTCTATATCTGGAGCCGTCGGAACCCAGAAACTAGACTCAGCTTTCTTGGAGTCTTGGTCTTCACAGCACCGTACTTGCCTTGGGTGTTGATGGCTTTTAGCCTTGTTGTGCACGGAGTTATTCCCAAGGATGAGATCTGCGGCGTGGTGGTTGGCCATGTTTGGTACTTCTTCAATGATGTCTATCCGTCTCTCCATGGTGGTCATCGCCCATTTGATCCTCCGGTGTGGTGGGTGCGGTTGTTCGATCCGCGGGCAAGGGCTGAGACGCAAGGCACGGGTGCTGCTAATGTCAATCAAGAGTTCGCGGCCGCAGCGGCGCCAGAGGTTCGATGATTTGTTCACGGATGATTAGAGTGATTTCTATTCTGGAAACCAACAACTTATCAATGAGCGTCTCTGAGAGCTTGTTCTCCTGGCACGATACGCCAGACGAGTGCCGCAGTGACACCTTTTTGAATATCCCCTTATTCCACCCGGTACCGACACCCTTTGAAACCTCATGAAAATCCATCACTGCTCTATCATCTCGCCGATGTACACATTCTGTAGTCACTTATGGCAAGCTACTATAGCCTCCCGTCTGCTAGGGGCATTGTGTTCAATCCAATTGACAACAACAACAAGGTGTCAGTCGTCAAAGCCCACACCCATAGCTCGGAGAGTCGATAGATTATCACTCGTGGGGATGCGGAGGTGTCTAAGGGTACGAGTAGTAGGTTGGTTACTGGCACTCGGGGTATCTATCTGTACTGCACCGGATTTGAAGATGTCATTTTTATATCATAGAGCATTTGACGTTGTATTTTGCAAAAATGGGTAATGACTGGAAATGAATCAGTCCATAGTCTACAATCAGTTTAAGGTCTACCTTGAATGTCTCTTGTTCTTTGAAAGACATGGCCCGTTGCTTCTCATGCGTCCTTCGATCCCCATCGTCGCTCCGTCACTCGACAAGCCACTGACATCAACTTACATTGTCCCTCGCCATATCCCCGCCATACCCTACCCCACCATCCCAGCATCGGCATCCTGAGCTGCCAGCCACCAGCTCAATGGCCACCGCGCATTGCGCGTCAGTTACACCAAGTTTTTCCGTGCGGCGCAAGTGAACATCTTGCTTGACGTGGAACAAGAAACGCCACGACGGGCACAATGCGGAGGATAGCATGCAGTGGCAGTGGCACAGGCCAACCGATGGTGTATGTGAGGTAGGAACTGTAGGGTACAACCGTTCCCCAAGGGATCGGAAAACGTGTTCAGTACTCCGTAATAGTCATGCCGGTCCCTAGAAGGTTGAACCAGGGTCGAACTCGAAAGAAGCGAAGTATGGGACGTGGAAGATTAGATGGCGATACCGAGGTTGAATCTACGTCATTGTCCAGGCAACCGTTACCATTACTGGTTCTGTCCGCCATTGTTGTGCCACTATTTTACCTACTGCGTGGTCGTAAGCCTGGTGCTGGACGCCTGGGTCGTACCAACGACGGGGCAAGGCGCTGCCAATGGAGTTTCCCACCAACATTGCTAAGATAAGGTTGAGCAATACTTGTGCTCTATATCTGGCATGGCAGTGCATGCAGCATTACGCGCGTATCCGCAAGCCCGGGGCAGCTGTGATCACAGCGTTATCGTGGTGGCCTAGTCTAAGCCTTACAACTGGAGACATTGTATACTTGTTATATGGATCGGCTTCTAGGGCTGCGCAGTGTGAGTCCCAATCGGGTATGTAGTTCGTTTTTGGTGCCCGGGTGGGCTTTTCGGTGGAGGTTCCGTAGATATCTGCTCTGACCTGATACACCGCATCTCGTGGTGTTTAGCCCAGGAGTACTCCGTAACCCAGGCGCTAGGATAATCTAGAGGCCTCAAAGGGCAATTCTGAAGAGTTGTCGAGCATCCATGCCCTGATCTCCCTATCGGCCTTGCAAATCCCAAGATCATCATTTCATCTCATGGCAGTCTCAAGTGATTGCTAAATGTGACGGGACATGGCTTGGCTGATCGGCAGCGGCGCCAATCAAGCCCCGGTTCATTGCCCGTGGCGTGTCAAGGCGATAATCTGCGATCACCACACCACTTATTTTGAGCTCATAATCTGGTATTTGGATATCACCAGATAGACAGGTAATAATGCCCATGGTCCGAACTAGCCAGCGGACTCGACGGCCGGAGTAATACGCTTTCAAGTACTAAGATTGGTAGCTAGTCCGCATACGAGTACGAGCTCCGCGGAGCCACGAATCGGCGCCACGATTCTCCGGTCCAAGAAGGCGGAATACCTCCCCAACAAAATCCGTGCAAAGATGCAATTTGCAAATCGAAATCATTGAGTTTGGAGCTGGCGCTTGATCAGACGGGCAAGCCGCGCCAATTCGAACTTTGCCCGATACGTGCGGTCTTTTGCGCAGATCCAGGGTTCATTCTCCTGTTTTATAGGCTGGACCGTAACCCTAGCATTTCGAAGAGTAGGAGACAACAAACAGCTCGGCAGATGAATCCCTTTCAGCCACATGTTTCAGCGTGGCCTTTGCTTTCAAGGTTTTGATAAACCCCTTATCACCTTGTGGATAGTATGTGGGTGAAACTTAGGAGGCTCGTGTATTCTGTAGGCTGTTCCTTAACTGTGTACCCTGTATGGCGAAAGAATAATAATAAGGTCCCTTGACGAGTGGCTTGTGCCCACGGCTAACCTCCCATTTGAGTCGCATGTGATGGAAATAGAAATTAGTAGTACATGCATGTTAGCAGTATGGAGCCTCTCCTGTTGGGGTCTTGGAGACGAAGGGCCCGCCTATCCTTTCCTGGAGGGGACGCACTTGGCGAACAGCCACCAAGTGGGGAAATAATTGACAACTTGCGAGGCTGGAAATAATAATCTAGCCCAATTTATCTTATAGGCAGGAACCGTCAGTCTTAGCATCCAGCTAGAGCTCTTATAGGTGACCGGGCAAGTGGCTCAGCATGGCGGCCCACTAACCTACAGACCACGCCAGACACGGATACGGAGAAGGACTGCTTAGCGCTCGTAGCGATGCCGAGAACAAGGAACCTGTCGTTAAAAGCTCGCAGGCCGAGCGTCAGGCCAGGATTGGAGGCGGATTATGCTGTATCACTGCCACGGCGTCCATCGGGGATGTAACCACGAAGCATATCCTAGATACGGAGTAACGAGTAAATAAAGCAGACACTGACAGTGGCGGAGGCTCAGCCCCAAGCCCTCCACAATTTTTGCGCGTCCCCCTTTTAAATGGCAGGCAGCGATTGGCGCGCCTATCCAAGTGCGTTGCTCCACGCTGCTACTTCGCCGCCCACGGCCCACGCCTACCAACGGCAGAGTTGTCCCCAGACCTTCTCTCCTTCAACCTCGTCCCAGGCTCCCACCCTCTCTTGAGTTTGATGCTAAGTTGCGTCGTTCCTTCCTTTAAACGTTTTAACCTTCTCTCCTTATCCAACTAAAACCACGCCAATTTCCCCTTATTTGCCCTCATTTTATTTCGCTTTTGGCCCCCTCCCCAACGGCTTCCCACTACAAGAGAAGATCCCTTCCCAATCAACCTTCACTTTTATCGTCCATCCTTCTTTTTCTTCATTTCTTGGGGTTGCGACTATTTTAGTTTCGTGTGAGAGTGTCTACTTGAATTCTATACCCACCGTCTCGCCTCAGATAGCGAGCTTGACCTTTCACTCCTTCCAATTTAATCTGCCCGGGAAAATTTAAGGGGAAACTCAAACGCGACGGCGGACTCTTCTGCCGACGACAACCAACCTTGGGTCCTTGACTGACTCAACAATTGCTCTCGGCCTCAATTGTCATCGCAGTGATTGAATACGGGCTCTACTGTGTTGTGAAACACGGTCGCCGCTGAACTCGTCGTTTACTTGTCCTTGTACTCCATACTGCTCGTCGCGCTCTGCGGAGACAACTTCCGCTTCTGATCATCTATATCATTTGAAGACCTCCCATTGCCAGGAATCTACGAACTGAAATCTGCATCATTTGTTATCTTGCTAGCATCGAATCCATCTCGTCATTACGGCAAAAAGGGGGTTGACATCTTACAATCTCCACAATGCGTCGCGGTCTCTTGGTCTTCCTCGTCGTGAATCTTCTTATCATTACCTTCCTCATCCGCAGCGTCTCTACACTCTTATCACTGTTGCTGGAGGATGCTTCCGCTGACGCGATCCACCGCGCGGAGCTACCGTCGCCAAACTCGAGCTTGATTGAACAGCGGCCCCAGAAGATCCCCAAGATCATCCACCAAACATACATAAACGAGTCAATTCCCGAAGTATGGCAAGAGGCCCAGCAAAGCTGCATCGACTTGCACCCGGATTACGAATATATCGTATGTAATCCCTCACAATTGTCAAAGAGCGACGCTAACCTTCACAGCTTTGGACAAATGAGAAATCTCGCAAATTTATCGCAGCCGAATACCCCTGGTTCCTTGACACATTTGACGATTACAAGTATCCCATCCAACGTGCGGATTCGATCCGCTACTTTGTTTTGGCTCACTACGGCGGCACCTACATTGATCTTGACGATGTGAGTTACTCTGTCTCAATGAAAGACGGGCAATTGCTGACTTACAAAAGGGGTGCAACCGCCGGTTAGATCCTCTCTTGTCATACCCTGCGTGGGTTCGTCGCACTGCCCCCACCGGTATCTCCAACGACGCCATGGGATCTGTTCCCCAACACCCATTCTTCCTCCGTGTGATCGAAATGCTCCAATCGTATGACCGCAGCTGGCTCCTTCCATACATCACAGTCATGTACTCCACTGGCCCGCTCTTCTTATCTGTGATCTGGAAAGAATACATGGCGGAAAGCCCCGCCGAAGCGGCGCGTGTTCGCATCCTTATGCAGGACGAGTACAACCGATTTTCCTGGAGTTTCTTCACGCATCACGTGGGAAACAGCTGGCACGGAAAGGACGCTAGGTTGATTTTTTGGATGGGACAGCACTGGATGCTCCTTACTGTCGCGGGCTTTGTTCTTGCCGGTGCAGTTGGTTTGTGCTTGTGGTGGGCTTACGGCCGATTACTACTTCTCGGTGCCAAATACCGCTATCGGTATAGCAAGATCCCAGGCCTTCGATTGCCTTCTCCATCACGTCGCTCGCGTGGCGTGATGCCCATCTTACTTCGCCGGGTCAGTTTCAAAGACGAAGAAGCAGGCCCTACCGAAACCTCTTATGAATACGTCAGCCGACGCGATTAAGCGGCTGTTACTACTGTTTGTCAATTGTTTGTGCCCGGTATACGGCCTTTCAACGGTTTTCTTTTGCTTTCTTTGTCAACGAATCTACCCTGCGAGTAGGGACCACGTGATGTCCCTGGGGATCTGTTTTCTTTCAGCGCATGTATGGAGTTCTGGGATCCTGATTGACCGAGCGCTTTTTAGAGCATTGGTCCTTGTACATGTTTTGGCAAGATGTCTTGTGATCTGTATACGGTGTGATCTGCTAGGCAGCGCAGTCCGCCTACTATCTGCCCTTCTTCTCTTCTTTGGATGTCTTGATTTACTAGACTTTTCGCGTCAGCGTCTTCGCTTCTTGTGCCCCTCTTACACACTATGCTTTTAACCGTTTGAAAGGTTCATATAGACTTGCCCCCGATTGGTGGATGTGCTGTCAGCGTTTCGGATGCCTGGAGCCCGCTGAGCCGCCGACAGATAATAATAATGTCAAGATTCCAGAGTCTGTAACCTGTCCAATTTCCAGTAGACCCCTACGTTGGACCCTGAATGGTCCGTTGACCGCCAGCAGATGCTCAGGCACCGTTTCAGGCGGGCAGCCCCGTGCAGCACGTTTCAGGGAACCGCCCAGAGCGACCAGTCAGGGATCGGCATCTCCACGTTTCTATAGAGCAGTGGGCTGTCAGCTTACAGGATCAACATTCTCGTCCTCTGGGTGGCTTGTTCGCTGAGCCTTGTTGGCCTGCCCACTTTCCGGCATGTTGAAAGGAATCCTCCTATCCCGTGTCCTTCAACAATGCCCCTTCAGCTGTAGCGGGCCAGCGGCTGTGCTTTGTCTGTAGCCCTATAAGACCCCCATTCCTAGGTCCTCTTCTGCCAAACTGCATCTTTCAATTCCTCTTCTTCATACCTTCTCAAGTCTAGTCATTCCTCACCATCTCAGAATCTTCCGCTACAATGAAGCTCACCACCCTCGTCCCCCTCACCTTCCTAGCCCTTACAAGCGCCACTCCCTGCCCGCAAGTCCCAACTCCCAGCCCAAGTCCATCAGGCTCAGCAACAGCCATCACAGCCGCACAAATCGTGGACGTCGCCCCCAAGTCCCAATCATGTGCCAACGCTACCAACTTCGTCTCTGAGTGCGCCACGGCAAACCAAGCTGCGCCTGCGCTCTCCGGTGCCTTCAAAAAGTACAGCCTCACCAACAAGGCCGAGCAGGCTGCTGTGCTGGGTCTTATGGCCATGGAAAGTGGCGAGTTCAGATACAACCGGAACCACTTTCCGGAGCCAGGTGTTGAGGGCCAGGGAAGTATGTATACTACACCATTGCTTCCTAGCTTATTTTGCATATTATGTTTGACCCGTGTGAATGCTAATGATCTATGCAGCGCGCAACATGCAATCCGTCGCCTTCAACAAGAAGTACGCAGCCTCCATCCCGGCCATCGCGGACCGCTTTGCTCAGGTCCAGGACCAGCCTGGTGCTGTCTTGGATCTACTCGTTGAGGATCCCGTCGTGGACTTTGGTTCTGGGACCTGGTTCCTGACTACGCAGTGTAACGAGACTGTGAGGGCTGGACTTCGCAATGATGGGGAGGAAGGCTGGAAGGGGTTTATTGTTGGGTGCGTGGGGACCGAGGCGAATGAGGAGCGAAGGGGTTACTGGACTAGTGCTGTGGAGGCTTTGGGGGCTTAGAATCCTGAAGGATTGAGCTGGTTTCCTAGCCGGGTCCCGCGAGTGAGACTTTTGGCCCCTGCGGCTGATGGCGGTGCTAGCATGGTGGATCGTGGGCTTGGTACGCTTGATTGTTTTCCTTGGTGGTGTTTTATTTTTGTGTTAATGTATGTTGGTTGGCATTTGTGGTGTTCGTGACTCCGTCTCGAATGGCATTGCATGACATGGAGTAAGTAGCATAGCATGTAGGTAGATAGATATGTTGAATCAGAGAACGCCCTTGGTGCTGACTACATCTCCCGCGCCAACTTCGCCCTCAACCCTCCGCGCGCAAGCCGTGCGGATAGCAACAGCCAGCGCCTTGAAGGCGCTCTCTGCCCGGTGGTGGTCGTTGTCGCCGTATGTGCAGCCAATGTGAAGGGTAACGCCAGCCGCCTGGGCGAAGCTTTGCAGACCGTGCGTGATCATCTCCGTGCTCAGGTCACCAATCTTCTCGCGCTTGAAGCCGATGTCGATGACAGCCCACGGCCGGCTGGAGAGATCGATGACAGCCCACGACAGGGCCTCGTCAAGGGGCGCATCGCCGCGGCCGAAACGCGCGAGGGATTGCCGTGCTCCGAGAGCGGCGGTGAATGCGGAGCCGAGAGCGAGGAAGGTATCTTCTGTGGTGTGGTGGTCGTCAACTGCGCAAAACCATCAGCGTCTGTTCGCGGCCATGGTAAAAACATGACAACGTACTGTACAGGTCTCCCTTAGCCCGAATAGCCAGACTCCATCCAGAGTGCTTCGCAAGGGCATGCAGCATGTGGTCTAGAAAGCCGATTCCCGTACTGATGGTGATCTGTTGCGTCGGCGTAAACTGGGTTGCATGTGCGGCATCCTTGATGGGGACAATGCCCTTCTTGGCAGCCTCGGCTTCCTGTGGGTCGGAAGGAGAAGGGAAGATCGTGGAAGGCTCGAAAGGAGGAAGGACGCCACCGTCGAGCGAGAGAGAGACCTGGATCTTGGTCTCGTTGGTGTTTCGCGAGAGCGATGCTGTGCGGGGTGCGAGGGGCATTGTGATGGTTCGTAGATCAGATTTCGGGCGTCGTCTGCTCCGTAAATTTGAGGAGGCGATCGAGTCTGTCGGGCTGTTATTCAGATCGCGTCGTGAGCTCGATTGATAATTAAAGGTGTTGTATAATGGAAGTGATGCTGTTGGTTGTTCTGGGGATTTTTCTTGACGGAGTTATCCCGCGTATCCGTATTACCGGAAGTCGGAGCAGCGTTGATCCTGCTGCGTCATCGCTACTCCGTACTTCTCGGGATTTGAAATCGTGCGATTCGGACACCGTAGTGTTTTGTAGAAAGCTTGATGGCTGGGACCCTGTGATCCCAACTACTACAATGCCTCCTCCGTCCTCACATAGAGCGGATGTTGAACCGCCGGAGGAGATCACCTCTGAGGCAGTTCGTGGGTTCTTGGCCGGTGCTTTTCGGGTATGCCTCATCTTGACAATTTCCCGCCAGCGTCGATATTTGCCTTTATGAGCCCACGTTCTATGGGGGATTTTCGCTAACAGCTGGACGAGGAGTGTAGTTCGGCTCAGTCTCTATCCTCGCGCATATGATCATGATTCTACCTCATCCCTTCAAATTCTCGTCCACCCCGTCCGGTCCTCCACAGCACATGCAGGAACACACCCAACGGCCGCCAGGTCCCTCACCCTTTTCAAAAGAGTATATGCGGTCGAGACTGTTCTACCGCCCGCTGGAAGGGTTTTCAGAGTGGCTCTCCCCCACATCCAAGATCTACAGGGGGTTGACACCGCAATTCAAGGTCTTTCTTCAGATTGCGGCCATGACCTTGGGCGGGTGTATCTGGGCCGAACACAGGGTCAATGCCTATATAAACAGCATCCGGAAGGCGAAACGCGCGGAACGGTTGCAAGCGCAAAGAGAGGCTCGTCTTTTGGAATAGCTGCCGTGTGGCGCACAATTGAACCGATCCTGCGGTTTATAATTATAATTCTTCAGGAGCAGCAGGGCTTTGCTAGTCTTGTTTCATGTTTGCTGAATCGAGAACCTGAGACTCCTTAGCGACACAGTGGACCCTCTGCGTTCGAGACTGTACTCGAAGTATGTACGATATCCTTAATTAGTACTTCGTATGGAGTACGTCTACTCCTAGAATTACTGCGCATAGCATAGCGACGTGCTTGACAGTCCAGACTCAGAGCATGGGATATTGCGAGGACCATCAGCCTCAAACTCGTCATCTCCGATGCATCGTGTGGCGTCGCTGGCCAGATCAGGGGCCGGATTCGAGGGAAGAACTGCTGTTTGTTGCATGTCGGTCTGGACTCGTAAGTCGTAACTCGATGACTCGTAGGCGGAGAGCTTAAGAGTTGTTCGTCGATCATTTAAGCCGATGTCTGAACCGATGTTATTGAGATGACAGGCACCAAAGATAGAAGCACTACTGCTATCAACCTGCCAACTCACGGAAAGCAGAAGGCACAAGGGCGACTTTGCAACTGCATGTGTTCTCTCAAACGCGCGTCACGCGGACGAGCATTGATTTGGTTTGTCTCAGTCGCAGATTCACATCGCGATCCCGGCAGCTTGAAAGTGGATCTCTGCGCAGCCCATGCACAGCTAGCCAAAGCCTAAAGGACTAGAGGCATTCCGGGCAGGCTGGAACAACAGCGTCGAATCACTCGTTGATCAACTGATGGAAATACAGGAACACGGTACCTATAGCTATTGAACCTAAACACCGGGTAACGGGAGTGTCAGCAAGACTCAGGAGAATCCGTGACGTCGCTATTGCTTAATTGTGTAATGCCGAATATCAATGCCAAATCCAATAATCTCTACCGAGCACTGTCATCAAAAGGGCGATCAGCAACAGTGTTATTAGAAGTCGTGGGGCGAGATCGGACGCGATCAAAAGCACAATTACCTGCTATATTACTCTCTTGTTGCTGTGTATGCAAATATTTATACATGCTGTCCCCGGCTTCTGATCCTGGCTGTTTGCATCTACGTTGCATTTCTATTGCCCTTCCGGTCGCGTCCAAAGCCAATTGAACCCTTCTAGAGGTTTCTCTCTTTGCTGCTCCGTATAATATTGCTGTACCTAGCCACCGCTAGCTGCCTCGACTCCTGACAGCTCGTCTGATCGGTCATCCATGGCACCGTGAAAGCTGCCGTATGTTCCACCTCCCCTCTTCCAAGGTTCTCCTTCTCGCTCCCCCATTTGCTTCGTCTCGTCCCTTCTCCACCTTTCTAATTTCTATCCCGGGTATCCCCTTAGCTTGCCTTGCATTATGTATTCTCAATGCCTGCTGCTTATCGTCCGGTGACAACTGACCTTCTTTCCTTCTTTCCGCCCGTTAGTGAGTGCGACACCACGCGGCCTCGATGTGATAATTGCTCACGCAATTCGACTCCCCCACCTAGTCCCCCTCGACTATCCTTTGCCTCTCCTCTTTCTCTGACTTCCGTGCTCTCCCCCCGTGATGGCGCAAAGTTTGGGAAAGAGAGAGCGAAGAAAGAGTTTGGGTTCGTTCGGCCCGCTGTCAACGACCTCGAATCCCGGTCCTCCGCTTGACCGAGCTACGACACAAGAGACGAATGTTTTAAAGAAGAGGCAGCGGCGCAACTCTGGGTTTTTTGGGGGCCGGAACCCCAGTCCAGCCAGAGCGTCCACGGCTCTCCGCGACCCGGGAACTGCACCCCCGGTCAGGGTGACCACTTCACCCGCCCTTGATGGTCCGCGAAGTCGCCGCAAGTCACTCCAGAAGAGACGAAATTCAGTCTTTGGATCTCTCCGGTCCCTTCATTCGCTTGAAGACGATGACTCGAAAAGGCGTTCTGTTGACAGCGAGGAAGGAAATGGAGTTGGGTCGATTATTCTACACCATGGCGAAATCCAGATAACTGGCGGGGTATGGAGGAAGAAGAGTCAGTACCTAGTTCTGACAGATACGCATATTGTTCGGTTCAAGAATCTGAACAAAGCGCTGGAAACGTTCCCTTCAATACCTCCCTCGATGGCTCGAGGAGCGGGAAACCGGCAGTCAATCGCTTCGATCAGCTCCCTACAAGATCCGCAGCTTTCAGCTATGGGCGATGCTTCCGCTGGTATCTCACTGAACAGTATTGTTGCCGTCTACATGCTGGACGACGGGAAACCTTCGTCTTCGGTAGAGGTAGCCTACATGGACGAACGGACACAGAAAACCACATTCATTCAGATGCAAACTCCGGATCCTCAGGAGCTCAATCTTTGGATGGTTGGGATCCGATCTGCGGCCGAAATGTCTCGCAGTACTGCTCCTATGCCTTTCGACCAAAGGGCATTGGACTGCGTGGTTAGAATGCTAGAACATGAGCGCGACTACGACCCAGAAACCTTTCGCATGTTTCGAGTTATCCAGATGGCTTCCAGCAAGTCCCCGACGCGGGCGTCGTCGGACGAGCTCACTAAGCTGTCACCAACTGGGTGTTATCTTGCCCTCGGAATGCACAAGCTTCATCTAGTCTCACTGCACAAAATCATGAACCGTGGTTCAAATGTTTCTCTAACGGACCTCGATACAGCGACCTCTTTCGGCCTCATGAACTTGACTAGTTTGTCTATGGAGTGGGGCGACGATAGCCTGCATTTAACATCCCGTGTTCCTCTTCAAAAGTCATGCTCGATCTTTCTCGCATCAGTTCACTCATTGGAGATAGCGTACTGGATCAGGCAACAAACCGAGTTTCTGCGCCCACTGTGGCTCAAGCAACCGTATGACTTTATCGTGCCTCGTGATCTGAACAATGACAACATTTTCCCTCCTGTGTGTCTTGACGAAGATTATGGTTGTTTTGATCGGACATTGGTCGCCCACTGCGCTAGTTATGGCCTTGACACTTCCAACATTCGATATACTATTGATCACGAATGCGATGATGCGCCTTGCTTCAAACTACTACGCCCTGCTTCGCCTCGGTGGAGTAAGTATACAGCTCTGGAGTTGATTGCGCTTATGCGAACATTGAGGTACAATGAATCATTTCGGTCAATCTCGTTCAACGGAGTCAGCCTAGATGCAATCCAAGGCCTGCGAGACCTTTATGGAAGCGATAAAGATGCACTGCTAACCCGTGCGGATACCCAAACTCACATTCCAGGACAAGAGAGTCTGTCAGTCCTATCCCAAGAAGTCCGAGCACTGAGTTTGAAGAGCAAATGGCTTCGCCGTTTAGACTTCTCATACACTCTCAGCAGAACGCCCAAATCCGACAGTGACAGCCATGATCCAGGCTGTGGGATCACGGAAGCTATCTTTCCAATCTGCCGACGAGAACTCACAAATGTCGACTGGATCGTACTGAATGGGATTAAACTAGGCGACTCTGATCTTGACTATCTCGTCGATGCCGCCTCCCAGCGGAGTAGTCATTTCCGAGCACTGGAAGTGGGAAATTGCGGTTTATCTGTTCATGAAATTGATCTGCTCCTTTCAACGACGGTTGCTCAAGTTTCCACCTTAGAGGCAATCAATATCTCTGGTGTACAGGGCCGTATAAAACCAGATATGCTACAGCAGTACCTTGGCTACTTTGGTCAAGTCAAGAGACTTGATTTGTCACGCATCTCGCGGACCTCCGGCCCGGAGCCCCTCGTTTCAGCTCAAGTCTTGTTCAACTGGCGACTTGAAGAGTTATCGCTTAGCCAAACTCAGGTCAACAGAGAGACAGTTGACGCTATCGCCACATACCTTGCAAGTGATCGTTCCGAAAGCTTACGGGTTATCCGACTTGATCAATGTGGTCTTACCGGGCAGGACGTTGCTATTTTCTTACATTCATTGGCGGCGCTGCAGCACAGCCGTGATTTACATCTCCATGTAAACGACAATCGACTGGATCTTGGCTGCTCGTACCTTTGCGACGCCATTGCCCAAAGTAAAACGCCAACTCATTTGTCAATGAGGATGATTGATTTCAAGAAGGAGCAGCAGTTTCAGAATCTTGTCGAGGCACTACGGCAGAATCGTACCTTGAAATACCTCGATATCTCAAAGGCATCCCTTCCGTACGATGCCGGCCTAGAGACGTCTAAATCACTGCAACTGATGTTTGAAGAAAACGACACCCTGGAGGACTTGGACATCAGTGGAGACAATGCGCACCTGGATGTAGCGCGTTTTGGAATCGGACTCAACCTAGCGCTGACTGGTTTGAAGAAAAACAACTCCCTGAAGGTTTTGAGGATTGAGCACCAGAAACTCGGACTACAAGGTGCAAATACTCTTGCTTCCGTGCTGGAGAACAACACCAGCTTACTTGAAGTTTATTGTGAAAACAATGACATTAACCTTCAGTCATTCACAGTATTGGTCAATGGTCTCCAGAAGAACCGGTCTTTACTGAGCTTGTCTTGTATGGATCGCGACAGAGCCCGGTCCCTAGAGAAGGTGCGTCGAGAGATTGCAAATGTCAAACGAGACTTGAGTCACACTCAGCCTTCAACGACAAGTTCTCTACGCCGGTCATTGCATGCTGCGATGAATGTCAAGCATATATCTGTCAACAGTAAACTGGCCAAGCATTCACGCTCCTATGGTCATATCCGTGCTACTGCCAGCTCACTTTCGGCTGTTGAGAACTCTAAAGCACCTGTGGATGACCAGGTCGAGGCTATCCTGCAGTCGTTGGGTTCAAAGTGGGACGCAGAAGTCTCTCGTCTGCGCCGATACCTCCTCAGAAATATCAATCTAGTCAATGGTGTTGCCAAAGACGAGGCCGGTTTCGACGTCGATGACGCCGAGAGCGATGGACGCCCTGCAACCGCTGCCAGCCTTGGGACCATGCTCGAACAGCTCAAGCTCGATGTGACGCTATCTACGAATGAGGTACGGGAGCCCAGTTCTCAAACACCGCCGCAAACGGCCCCACCAACTGCCGTGGCGGAAGAAAGTCCGCATCTGGAGATATTCCATAGCCTTGACGTGGAAAGTGGTCTAGACGATGAGCTTCAGAAATCGCCATATCTATCGACAAAACCAGAGGTCGCTTCACAAACTTTCCCGTCAGACTATAGCTTGACCAATTCTCGATCTGCTTTACCAGTTCCCATGATGCCATCAGCTGTGGGCAAAACAAGCAGTGTTCGCAGTGCTCGTAGTTCGAGCATATTATCCACGAGCACGGGGACAGCTGCAAGCGCAAGGAGCACTTATGGTGCCGCTTCCTCAACGTTGAGAGGATTCCTTTCTTCGAGAGAGCGAAAAAAGTTGGAGGCTGTGAATGGAACGGTGTGCGTTGGAGACAGGCCACCGACTCTAGAATGGTCACCACCCCGTTTCGACCTCGGAGAACTTTAAGCCAATCGTTACCTCCATCACCTGAGATATCTCACAACTCTCGTTGATATTTCACAAACGATTTATGAGACTCAATGATCGACCATCTGAACATCATCATTCCTACTCGCTACTCAAACATCCTCGCTACTATACTACCCAAATCTTCTATACACCATCACTTTCTCGAGTTTCTTTGTCCGCTATGAGATTAAGCAGATGCTCGGAAACATGCTCTTCATGCTCGATACCCTCGCTTTGACATCGTTTATCATGCGCCTCGAATTGCGCTAAGACTCGCTCGCCTTCATACCCCTGCCTCACGCATCCACCATTCTATATACGATATAGCTACCAACCTCCACAAGGTTACAGTTTCGTGTCCATTCGATTTGCATTGTGCGCTCTCGACGCACGAGTCGATTGGCCTTTCCTTTCATGCATCATGCCATCACCCGAACTTCTTTGTCCGACTGTCCTACAGGACATGCATACATAACGTTGTATCCTCATATATCTCAACACAATCTAATCGATAATGATATAGAATAACAACCGTCGGGAGGACCCGCTCACGCCCCTGCAACTAACTGATGGGTCCTGTTTTCATGCTAATGCTCTGTTATCATATCGTCAATCTAAAGGAACCAAATTCGTGTTTTTGAACTGACTGGGATCTGTTTTGACCATACTTGTGACCTAGTACTTACTATAGCATTTTCTGATATTTGCGGGTTGGGTCCACGGAGTACACATACACTAGGCAGCAGATTTGTATATTATATAGTGTCAATTTGTCAATAACATAAATTCTGTGAGCATGTCTTCGGGACTAAACCATAAAAGACTAACCGGCAATATACTAGTTCTCGTACTGCAAAACAATGTTTGTCAACTCGCAGGTATAGAGTAGAAGAAAACAGGTCAAATTCAATATTAACAGATGCGGCAAGACATTTGAAAAAGTGATATGTTTTGAACAATGGATATCATGTCTAGTACGCCAGACGCCGTGTTTAGATTACATGGTAGAATATATGTACCAACCCAAAAATATAGCTATAGAACGAAGTGTCCCGGAAGAAAGGTGCTCTCTCAGAGCTATCAAAGCTTCACACCATCCAAGACCACCAGCCCCTTCTCCTCGTCAAGCTCATCCTGCTGCTTGCGGTACTTCCGGCCATGTCTGGCAAGGTCTCTCAAAACTTGTAGGTAATCTGACGTGGGCTGTTCCGATTCGTCCTCTGTTGTCGTGAAGATCTTTTGTCGACGGGTCATGCACGCGTCGTAAAGGCTCTGAACCTTTGGACCTTCCATAAAGCTCATTTCGTACTCAAGCGTCCATTTATCCTTGCGCTTCAAACTGTTCAAACGCTCGGTTGACTTGCCGTTTTGGTAATTCACAACTGTGAGCAAGATGGCGGACAGCTCTCGATCTTTGCGTTCTGCAGAAGCTTCCCCGTTGACCGAGGTTTCCACGGATTGGGACGTTGCCGGCATATTATCGGCGGTGATTTTACCGTGGTTCTGCTCATTCGAGGCAGTATCAGAAGCATTATTATTCCCGTAGTTGGGCAAATTCAGGATTCGTTGCTGAAAGGCATCAATTTCGGCCTTGTTCTTGTTTTGAATAGCATGAATCTCTTGCTCGGTGACCGGTTCGAAGAAAATGTACATGAACGGGTTGACTGTTTCTCTGGCCTCAAAGTGGAAGCGGAGGGACCTCCCCGGGTATTTCTCTGTGGCTTTGTCCAGTATTTTGTTCCAGAGCTCAAGACTTAGGCGAAATTCAGCATCACCAAGCGCAGTGTTCGTTGTACCGTGCAAGGTTCCATCCATTTCCGATAAGCTGATGTACTGGAATCCGAAGATCCTTTCAATGTTATGGTATGCCACAAATATACCGTCCATGCGCCCGATTCGTACTTGGAGCGAATATTTGAGGAAGGCAGAGCGGATCATGTCATAAAATTCGCGCTCGTAAGATTCATACAGACCAAAACGCGATTTGATCTCATAACCAACACCCTCTTCGAAATTACGTGCATCCATCCGGATAGACACGACGGCACGCGTCTTCAGATCAAACATCCCTGTACCTGGGAGGCGCGAGTCATACGCATCAAGCTGTGACCTCATCATAAAGTTTCCCAGGGTGGAGTAGTGGTAAGATTCTGGGGTAAGAGCCTCCTCCTCCGGGGTGATTTTGTTCTCATGAGATCTCCGATAGCGCTCAAAGTCGTCTTTTGGTAGAGTAAGAAGTTTTTCCATGGATTTTCCTAGATTCATGAGGATGTTGGCAGAGTCGAACTCTTTATCAGCATCTATGGCGTAGACACCATCCTGATACCGTAGGAACATGGCCGCGGGGGCACGCATTATTTGGGTGAAAGTCTTCATTTTGTCAGGGAAGGCTTTCGAGAGCGAATCCGTGTTGATAGGGCGCCATGCCGACAACAGATAGTGAAAATGCGATAGAACGCTTGTCATACTTGAGGACGAGCCCATATATCTCTTCTTGTTTTCCTTTGCTATATTTCGCAGGGTGTCATCCCTGGAGGATGTGATGTATTCTTTCAAGGCTGCAAAGTCAAACTCGGATACGGGCATGATGGTTCCCAAATATGGATCAAAATTATAGACACGGGAGCGCGGATCGCGAAGATGATAGACTCCAGGGCTGCAGGAGACGAACAGACACTCATTAGTCCATTGGATACAGCAGCAGGCAGTGAAGTGAGCATGCACTTACTTGAAAAGAACTCTTTCTAGTCCAAATGAAAGCTCCGGGACGGGTTGAGTCTTCACATCCACCTCTGTATATCGATTAACTTGAAGTCAAACCAGGGAAGGGGTATTGAATAGTACATACCACAGAAGGTAGACTCGCTAGCATCTAAATGACCGCGCTCTTGTGCAATTATCGCGTTTCGAAGGATTGTCGGAGGCTTAGGAAATTCGCCCCGAGGAGGTACTCCGATTGTTCTGGCCCTTTTCTCTTGGTCGAGTCTCCGAACCACGCCAGTCAGCTGGCGTGAGATACTCGGTTTGCCGGCAGGCTTCTGCTCAGGACGGGCTCTCCTGCGCTGCTGGATCTCAGGATTAGCCTCTCGGCGTTTCTTGGTCTCTTTCGAGAACCGTTGAGGTTTTGTATTTTGTTCAGGAGTCTCTCGCGTGGCCTTAAGTTTCTGGGGCCTTCTCTTCTTCTGCGATTCGAAAGTCTAGTCATACAAAAATGTTAGCATTCGAACAATCTGCGATGTCTACCGCCGGGACGGAGAGCGCGACAAACCTGCGTTAAAGTTTGGAGAGCGTCGTCAAGGGATTGCCCTGACGGGATATCCAAGGAATTATCGGCTCCATTGCGCGACGGAAGTGTAGCATGGAAGGCGCGTGCCTGAGCACGACCCTCGAGGACTGTTGCTATGCAAGAGAGACAGACATGTTCGCGGAGAGGGTCTGCTGCAGACCGCAACGAGAACCGAAACATGCGACCCGAGTTCACAATGATGGTGTCAAGGCGTCAATTGAGGGAACCGCTGGCGTTGACGAGATGTTAGCAGGAACAACCCCCGGTCCATCAATAAAAATTTAGCCGCCGAAGGCTTCACCGCCTTCATAGCGTACCATACAATACATTACGAGACTCGTAATCTAAGCTCCGAGTCCGGGGAGACTTCGGAGAAAAAAGCCCCGCCGTGCCGCAGATCAGAAAAAAGTTATTCGACAAAGTCGAGTCGATTTTTGTTTCTACGCAACCATATTACCCTTGCTGTCTGGCAGTTCGTCTCCTGTTAGACTTTTCTCGAGGTAAGTAACTTGGTTTTCCCATTGGTCGGACCCTGGCAGTGTTTAGTGCTGTGCGTCAACAGTGGAGGGGCACTTTCACACATGCCCCTCCACCACCAACCTGACCGAAACAATCTTCTGCGCTGCTCTCTAATCACCTGCAAGAAAATGAACTAACATTCTGTGCTGCGCAATAGATTTATCTCGAGGACCCTACTTCGACAATGGCACAGGAACGTCTGCGCGTCCTCATCGTTGGCAACGGCGGACGTGAACATGCTCTAGCGTGGAAACTGAGCCAGTCCCCTCGGGTCGACATCGTCTACGTCGCCCCAGGAAATGGTGGCACTGCTGCCGGAGCTCACAGCAAGATCGAGAATGCCAATGTCAAGGGAACTGACTACCCGGGACTGGTAGTCTTCTCTCAAAAGAACCAAGTCAATCTCGTGGTTCCGGGCCCGGAGGCCCCTCTAGTGGATGGAATTCAGGGATATTTCCAGGCCGGTTGGTGCACCTGTCCTTTTCGATACACCGGGAACATTAATGACGAATTATAAGTCGGCATCAGGTGCTTCGGTCCGTCGAAAGCCGCTGCGCGCATGGAGGGCTCCAAAGCCTTCTCGAAGGATTTCATGAAACGCCAGAACATCCCGACTGCGGCGTACGAGAATTTCACAGATTACGAAAAGGCCCGCGCATATCTTGACAGTGTATCCCACAATATTGTCATCAAAGCCGATGGCTTGGCTGGTGGAAAGGGAGTCATCATCCCGACGTCGAAGGAAGAGGCTCACCAGGCGCTCCGCGAAATGATGCTCGACCGTCAGTTTGGTGATGCAGGGAATGAAGTTGTCATTGAAGAGTACCTTGAGGGTGATGAGCTCAGTGTTCTGACATTCAGCGACGGCTATAGCATCAAGTCCCTCCCCGCTGCCCAGGACCATAAGCGTATCTTCGATGGAGACCAGGGCCCGAACACGGGAGGTATGGGCTGCTACGCCCCTACTCCCATCTCATCCAAGCAGGTTCTCGAGGAGATTGACCGCACCATTGTGCAGCCGTCGATTGATGGCATGAGGAGAGAAGGTATGTGCTCAACAATGAAAATTCCTTCCTAATGGCGGTGCTAAAAGCTATTAGGGTTCCCCTTTGTTGGTATCCTCTTCACCGGCCTTATGATGACCAAGAACGGCCCTAAGGTCCTTGAATATAACGTCCGTGGTGGAGACCCAGAAACCCAGACTCTCCTTCCTCTTCTGAGTGACGACACCGATCTTGCTGAGATCATGGTGGCCTGCACAGAACATTGGCTCGACGGCGTTTCCATCAAAATCAAGCCCAACTTCTCGACCACCGTAATCGCCGTCGCGGGTGGCTACCCTGGTTCGTACGCAAAGGGTAAAAAGATTACATTGGACCAGACTCCAGAAGGTACCCTGATCTTCCACGCCGGAACCAACCTTGCTGGAGAGGAGCTGCAAACTGCTGGTGGCCGTGTGATCGCCGCTACTGCCACCGCCTCTAGCCTTGAAGAAGCACTCAGAAAGAGCTATGCCGGCATTGAAACGATCCATTTCGAAGACATCTTCTACCGCAAGGACATTGCCCACCGTGCCTTCCGCCAGCGCGAGGCCCAGCAATCTCTGACTTACGCTTCGGCCGGAGTTTCCATCGACGCCGGCAACGACCTCGTCCATAAGATCAAGAGCAGCGTCGCTAAAACCAAGCGGCCCGGAACCGATGCAGTCATTGGTGGCTTTGGCGGCCTCTTCTCTCTCGCTGCAGCCAACTCTGCTTACCACCCGGAATCTCCGACCCTCATCGGAGCGATTGACGGTGTCGGAACCAAGCTCAAGATTGCTCACGCCGCGGGCATCCACAACACCGTTGGTATTGACCTTGTCGCCATGAACGTCAATGACCTCGTTGTCCAGGGCGCTGAGCCGCTCTTTTTCCTCGACTGCTACTCTTGTGGCAAGCTCGACGTTGGGACTGCCGCAGCATTTGTCACCGGTGTTGCAGACGGCTGCATGCAAGCCGGGTGTGCCCTCATCGGTGGTGAGACTGCCGAGATGCCCGGCCTCTTCATTGACGAGACTTACGATGCCGTTGGTGCCGCTGTCGGCGCAATCAACACATCCGGCCCCAACGCCCGCACCATCCTACCCGACACATCAGCCATGAAGGATGGGGATGTACTCCTCGCCCTGGCTTCTTCAGGGCCCCACTCCAACGGCTACTCCCTTGTACGCAAGGTCGTCGAGCGCTCCGGGCTGAGCTACAACGATCCTGCCCCCTTCATTATGCCCTCTTTCCCCGCTACCGCGTCAAACGAGCCCGTCACACTCGGCCGCGCCCTCCTAACGCCAACCCGCATCTACGTCAAGTCCCTCCTCAAAGCCCTCTCCCTCACAAAAGCCAACATCAAGGGTCTTGCCCACATCACTGGCGGCGGCCTTGTCGACAACGTCCCTCGCATGCTACCTCCCACACTCACGGCACACATCGATGCCAAGTCATGGGAACTTCCGCCTGTCTTCTCATGGCTCAAGAAAAACGGCAACGTCTCAGCTCACGAGATGACCCGCGCCTTCAACTGCGGTGTTGGTATGGTCATTGTTGTCGAGAAGGGCTCCGAGGATGCTGTTAAGGAGATTCTAACGAAGGAAGGTGAGATTGTTTACCAGGTTGGTGAGCTCAAGGTCAAGGTCGAGGGTGAAGAAGAGTGTGTTGTTTCTGGTCTCGAGAGTTGGGATGCTTAGATGCTCCGAAGTCGGCTACTTAGGGTTTTGACATTTTGATGAAGTACTATTATTGCATCTACATTGGACTCCGAAAAGAGAAAAGAACGCCTTATGTTAATTTTATGTTTATGACATTATGTGTGATACAGCAAATATCATTGTTCATTTTGATTTCTACACAAATTCTTTATGTAACTCTCGCGAGGGGGGGGGTGTGCATGCAGTAAAGGGGGTTGGGTGTGTGTGGAGCGGGCCCCTAAAGAACGACACACTCCAGAGCCATGTGATACGGTATGGTATATTACGTGACAAAACGTCAATTTGTCCCGTAGGTTCTAAAGGAGGAGTTTCCAAATATATATCATAGCTAGGATGCATAAATCATACTTATCCAAAGAGAA
>RHLP01000549.1:0-34370 GCA_003719405.1 Aspergillus incahuasiensis
ACCTCCCCCATGGCCCTCGCCCACTGCGCCCCTGCAAATGATCCCTGTTCCTGGCGCGGATCTGCTCATGTGCCTTGATCTTGCTAGTCCCGGGGTTTGCGGCCACCCGGCCACAGCCCATGGGGGCGTGCTGGCTACCGTGATTGACGAGGCCATGAGCTTGGGTGTTACGCTTTATGCGCCGGAGGCGGGGGAGCAGCACGACCCCGCTGCTACTGCTGTTCCTACTGCAGGGGGCGCGCCTGGTGCTAGGATCCGGTCAAAGATGTTTACGTCCCAATTGGATGTGCGATACAAGAGGCCTGTTTCGGTGCCCGGCCAGATTGAGGTCAGGGTCAAGGTGCTTGCGAAACAGGGCAAGAAGCTGTGGGTGAGGACGCAAGTTATTCAGGAAGGACAGATCATGGTAGATGCCATGGCGTTTTGGTTGTTGACTCTAGCTGTGAAGAGTGTGCTATAGTGCCTTATCTGTACATCTGCATATTGTATCCCGTGTATATATTGGTATAGAATAGAATCTCTAGACTATCTACAGCCGCGCTCGCTTCCCGATATTCCGACTGGCACTAACAACCAGCCCAATCTGCGTGCTCAACGCGACAATCTCCCCATTCGCATCCAGAATCGTCACATCCAAATCCGTCCTCCCCCCGCGCACCTCCTTCGTCACAACCCGACTGTACAGCCACTCCTCCCCAGCCACGGGCAGTCTCTTCTTGAAATCAATACTCAGCGACACGGTTGGAAACCAATACTTGGCCGTCGGCCCAGCTCCCCCAGTCGTGGAGCCTGACACAGTCCCAGCCGTCATGGTATCAAACACATCCAGCGCCATAGGAAACATATCTGTAAGAAACACCACGCCCTCATTACTCCATCTCGTGGCCTCACCCTCCGGTTTCAAGCGCGCCCACTGATCCACGATCCCATTCTTGCGCTTCTTCCACGCCGGATCAACGCCAAATAGCTCAACTTGCGTAGTGGCCTTGCGGAACTCTGCGAATGGAGGGTTTTGTCGCGCCCAGGCGTCGTCTCGACCTGTCCGGGACAGCCGCTCAAGGTCGACCCTGCCGTCGCTTCGGCTCCCGCCCACGGGCTCAGGATGAAGCTCCCAATCGGTCTTTGACGACACGCCGACCTCTGAACTCGCCGGACTGACGGTAATATACCCGGCCACTTTGACCTCCATGTTCTCCTCGTCGGCCTCTTTGCGACGCTGTATCGGATCTGTGGGTTGTAAAAGTTCAACGTGCAGAGAGCTAGTCCTCTTTCCTAGTTTTATATCTCGCACCCTCAGTGTTGCGGGACCCTCGGACGTGCGCCTCAGGAAGGTCAAATGCATCGATATTGGGGTCGCCGGTTCGTCTTTGTACAAGTCTGGGTGCGTGGTTGCAAAGTGCACAAGGGCGAGGCGGTACAAGACTGCGCTCGTATAGCCGCCATGGGGTACTGCTCTCCGTGGTCAACCGCCATAGCTCAGTAGGGAATTAACGGTATTGATGCGGGGGAATACCTGTGCCGATACAGAACGATTTCCGGAGAAATGCGGAGTAGCGATTATGGCCCATGGGTGCTACGCGGACGGCCTCTTCGAAATTAACCCCGTGAGCGGGTCCTGCGTTCATTTTGGAAACAAAGTATTGCTGTTAGGTGGTCAAGGTAAGTTAGTTGGTGGTTTGATGTCAATTGGAAGGGTGATGCTTCTGATCTTAATCTTATCTATATGCTACATATACCTCGGCTCGTTGGCTGCCAAGCGTTGGGTCTCGGTTACTACTACTAGTATGCTCGTTTGCTTATTTCTCCGTGACTTCATGGCGCTAACGATGATTATTCATAAAGATATCACTGACAAGAAATGTAGGTAAACACGGCGTCTTCTATGTAATCTACTTCGAAACACCTTGATCGACGGATGTTTTCGCCAGTCTCTCTAGAGATGTCAGAACTCCTATAGTCCGTTAGCAAATGATCAGTCTCAAGACCATTGAAAGTGGACATCATACCAGCAACTCCCTGTGTCAAGGTAGCTCGTGCTTCGGTGCTTCTCGAGCCAAGTGTAACCGTCATGGCATAGTTGACTGCATGCGCGCTCTCCAGCTTGTTCGCCCATCGGAAAACGGGCTCGTCATCGCGACTGTCGCCGATAGCAAGCAAGAAGTCTGGCCGGCCAGCTTCATCCTGCTGCTTGATACAAGACCGCCATACTAATTCCGTCGCCGAGGCCTTATTCGTGCTCGTTGGTTCAACTACCAGTACCCCATCGACTAAGATAGCGTGCACGCCTTGGTTGGCGCACGCATCGTTGATGTGGTCCGCACACTCGGACGCCAACCGGCACGCCGCGGGCTGGTCCTCGGCCGCTTCGTAATGAAAGGCAAGGGAACAGTGTCGCTGTTCGATCCAGCTTCCTTCCGCGCGCTGCTGGTAGTACTCAAGCATTTGCTTCACGGCCGTCTTCCAGGCGTCCGTCTCATCCTTGTTCGTCAGCTTTGACCACGTTTCCGAGTATGGCTCGCGAACGAAGCATCCATTCTCTGCAATCAGACCCAGTCCAGACACCATTCGGAAAAGCCGTTCCAATTCCTCGGGCATTCGCGCGCTCATCACGTACACCACATTCTTCGTGTCCTCGGTCAAGTCCGCCAGTGTCGTGATAGCCCGCTGTGGGGTAGTGACGATGATGCTCTTCGGAGATCCCCAAGAAGCCAGTGTGCCCTCATAATCTAAGATTATGAGCCGTCGGTTTGCCTGGCGATACCTTTCTTCTAGCTTGTTCATGGAGAGCCTGGGAACAGCCATAATTTCACGGGATGACTGCTCGTGCCAGACTCGGCTTAATGTCTCACTGAACGACTTTACCCAGTTGGAAGTGGAATTTTGAAGCACTGCTTGATGAAGCTGTTTCCACACCCGCTGACGCTCATCTTCGCTGCGCGAGAGGGCCGTGTGGATCGCATCCGCACACTGATGATAGTCCCAAGGGTTAACCAATAGGGCATGATTACCGAAAACGGATGCGCTACCCGTGAATTCACTGAGAATGAGAGATCCATACTTCTGAGCGCCGTATTTACCATCCTGACAGTAGACAAACTCATGACTTGTGAGATTCATACCTTCACGTAGGCTGGTAATCATCATCGCATCTGCCACAGAGATTAAAGCAAGATACTGCGGGAAAGCAAGATCTTGCTTCAGGAACACCAGAGGCTGGTGCGCAAGCGTTGAGTGCGTGGAATTGATCCGCATGACAATGTCAGAGATCATGGCTTCCAACTCCGGCTGCTCCGTCGTGCTGGTAGCCACCTGGATCAAGACAACCTTTTCGCGCCATTCCGGGTGTGTGTTGAGGAAGAGCTCATAGCTCAGTAGCTTCTGTCGAATGCCGCGCACCTGATCGATCTTATCGCGAGCGACTATGAGCCTCTTACCAGCATAACGGTCGGAGATCGTCTTGATCCACTGCTCGACGTCTGCTGCCTTGCGGCGCTTATCCCACGAGAGCGGATCGATGCCGATCGGGAATTTGGTCACATTCACGAATCGGTCCTCTAGCTGAAGGCCATCGTTTGTAGCTTCAACACTGAGGATTCTGCTGCAGGTCTGTAGGAAATGGCGACAGTATTCTTCCGTCTGAAAGCCGACGAGGTTTGCTCCAAGCATACCCTCGAGAAGCTCCTTGCGTGGCGCAAGGCACCGGAACACCTCAGAGGAAGGGAAAGCAACGTGAAGGAAGAAGCCAATCTGCGCGTCAGGCAGAAGCTTTCGCAGCATCGCTGGAACCAGGAGCAAATGATAGTCTTGAACCCAAATGGTATCTCCCCGTCTCCAGTTTCGGGCAATTCGCTCCGCGAAAACTTGATTGAGCTTAACATAATAGACCCACGAATGGTCCTCATAGGCTTTACTTTTCGGGTTGTCGGGAATCTGATAGTGGAATACCGGCCAAAGAATCGTCTTGCAGAAGTGGGTATAATGACCGTCAAAATCGCTATCGTTGACATCGACCGTCAAGCAATCGTATTCTCCCTCTAGTTTCTCGGAAATGGTCGCCGTAATTGACTCGGACAATGCGTCGGTCGGCATACCCAGCGTACCCACCCAGACTTTGTCTTCCAGTTGCCCAGTCTCCGCCGCGGCTCGTACGGCGTTGCGCAAGCCGCCGTTGCCCTGTTCGGCGGTTGTAATCTTCCACTCGGTCTCGGAGAACGAGGGCTTTCGGTTGTGGCTGCGCCCGGAAGATTTCCTCAAATGCTTCGCCGGCGGCACCGATGACGGCCCGTCTACTTTCGGGAGGGTGTTTGCAGATGAAGACTCTTGGTGTCTGAGGATAGAGGGTGATGCCAAAAACGCTGACTGCGGCTTGGGCTGGTTCAGAGCGGTCCGGACGCCCCATGCAGGCGAATGAGCTTCGCTTTCCGTCAAGTGTTCATAGTTGTAAGCAGTTGCAGGATTAGGGAATGGGTATTCAGACTGGCTCTGGTCAGCCTTGTTTGGGTCGGAAGTGAAAATCCGTTCATGGTCTGTGGTCGCGCCTGGAGTAAGACCAACATCGAGAGCCTCATTCCGCTTCTCAAACAAGCTAACTGCAGGGTTGGGCGTGGCTTGGACAGAGTCAGGAACCTGCTTCTTAGGCAGAGGGCTGGGAGGGAGGGCTTGAGGAGGCTCTGGAGGACGAAAGCTGACTGTATATGGGAGGAACCTAATTTCGTTAGCAGGCGGGGATCCACGAGGTAAGCATACGGTGGGGGTCAGTACAGAGAAGCTATGTAGACCGTCATCTTGTAGGGAGGAGAAAAAGCACAAGTAAAGATAATAGAGAGAGAGAAGGTAGGTCTGAGACAAAGGTTGAGTTCTCCTTTGAGGATGCAGGAATTGCACAGAGTTCCAAGAGGAAAAAGACGAGGAGATATTCTAGTTTTTTGCAGTCAGTGAAGGGTCGGGCTGTCAGTACTCATCGATACGTCATTGAAGCGTCCAGCCCACCTCGCTGGGCTGAGAAACTGGATCATCATGGATCCAACCAAGCTCAACCAACTTCTCATGCAGTTTTCCTGCTCGGTATGGATTCCATGAATGAGCTTCAGAAGGGCTATCTACCACAGTCGCCAACTACTCCTGTAAGATCAAGTCTGGGATGTGGAGTGCTGGTTTGTTATTATTAGGATGCCTCATGATTGCCCGGCCCTCATTTCCGTCCCCTTCTTGACAAACAGACTAAGACAAAATTCTTTTTCTCTTCTCAATTTTGGGTCTACGTCTTCTTGTTCTCGAATTAGGATACTTCCCCGTTGTCAAATTGACGGCCAACTAACCTTCTGGTTCTTCGCTTGGGCACCTGGCGCTGTCACAGTAACACAGCTCCGGACCCGGATGGACCTCGCCAGGCGATTCTAGATTCGCGGCAGGGGACGTTCCCTGGATATTTTACAGCCGGGATTAACTCTGCTTTTGCTGAGTTGTATCAATTTGGAGAATTAAGAAACGTGATGTCCTTCATTACAAAATGTTACCACGTACGACGAGGCGTTGCTAGAAAGATCGATGACACTCCATCGTCAGATATTCCGTCCCACCAGTCCCATACATACAACCATGTGCATCAGCCAGGCGCGTCAGAGCATGGATCACCAAGTGCAAACGGTTGCCCCCTCCATTAAGAAATAAGAATAATACTCCGTATTCATGCGGTGAGAATCATGTAGGTAATAGGTAGAGTTGGGAATGAGGTCACGGTTCGCTAGAGAAGAACGGAAACAAAATATTCCTTGAAGCACCATACAAGGTCCGTTTCCATGGATACATAATTATATCCTTGGTATTAAAGCAGAAACAATGACGATAACTCGCAAACACCGAATGTTTGGATATAAGCAAAGACGCCAAGCAGTATGTGAAGAAAACCCCCTAGACAGTACAATCGTGTCATCAACGGCATCAGGATAAGAACACATGTTTAGTGGATAAATTTATCGTGCAGAAAAAAGTAGCGGCCGACGAGAAACGTATTAGGTTCAGGGCCAGTCCCTTGCAAGGGTGAGTATGATTAGTGGCTGCACAGCGGAGCCAAAGAACAGATAGAATCACCGTTGCACTGAAACTGCAGTTCCTGCCTCAATTGATGATTGTGCAACACCGAAACTAGCTGCAGTTGATACATTCACATTTGACGTTGCCACCTGCGATCTGAGAGCGGCGACCTCCGACCTGAGCCCGCTTAGTTCATCGTGAACAGAACGAATGTACTCCCAGAGCTTTTCCTCTCGATCACGTTGCTGCTCAAATAGACTCGGGTCGTGAGGTGAATGGACATTATTGGCCGAGACAGCTTCAGATATTGGTTTGGAAGATAGCGGGCCACCGTGCGTGCTCGAATGGCTATGCGATGGCGTGTGTTTAGTGGGCGCCGATGGCGCCTGTGCGGAGCTCTGTGAATGCAGGGAAAACCGAGGCTCCGTAGACCCCAACCCAGGTGGCAGAGGAAGTTGAGGAGCCCCAGGTTGGGGTGGCGGAATGCCCAAACTCGGGGCAGGGTGATTAGGAAGAGACGCCTGAGAGGGGCCTGTTCGACTATATGACTGTTGAGAGAACGGGTGCGATATGCCAGGAGAGTGGGCACGATGATGCAGTTGGATAACGTTTTCCGACCCGTGCCCTAATTGGTGAGAAGATAGGGCGTTCGGTGAAAGCGGCCTAGGACTTTCTGTCATGTTTGGGGGGGCAAAGGCAGAGGGCCCGGAGGTTTGATTCGTCGAAGGGAACGTCATATTGCCAGACTGAGATATGGGAGAAGGGGAGCCACTGGAACCGCCGTGGCTTGTTGGAGGAGGGAAAAGCCCACCAGGGGACGGTCTGCTCGCAGCAATCGGGGGGTATGTGCTGGACTGGCGCGCTTGGTAACTGCTTACACTGTTGGATCGGGCGATAGAATCGGTGGGCAGATCATGTTTTTTTATGCTGGGCATGTTGTAACGGCGCTCATCATCTTCATCCATGCGTTCCGGCTCGGCGTAAACAAGACCGTCCATAGCATCCTCGGTACCCGCAGCCGCTGCATCGCCAAATTCATCTTCGGGTGCGTAACTTCCCATGCTTGCCCTACGCCCAGCACAGCCACCCTGACCTTTGTTGTGGCGCGCAAGAGCATCGCCGCGAGCAAATCTGCGTCCGCATTTCGGACAAATATGGGGTCTTTCTCCGGTATGTAGCTTTTGGTGTCGCTTGAGATCATGAAGTCGCCGGAAGCGCGACTGACAGGTCGTGCATACGAAAGGTTTCTCTTGACTATGTGTGAGAAGGTGACTCTTGAGGTTATGATGCCGAGTAAATTCTGTAGCACAAAATGGGCACCGATGCTTTTTAGATGATGGAGACCTTTGGCCGGCCTTACTGATGCCGGAGGTCGGTAAACTCAGACCACGTCGGGGATCATTGAACCCCCCTGTAGGCATTGGATACGAGAACGCCTTGTTGTTATCTTGATGCAGGTCACTGTCATCTCGATGACGCGAGTGGTCACCGTCTTGAGAGACCGAATCTTCTATAGGCCCTGGACTTGCTACAGTCGAGCTGTTCATCAATGATGTGCCGTTTTCGGCGGTATTGAACACTGACTCGCCTGCTTCACCAGCGACAGGATGAGGGTCGACCTGCATATGATCGGAGTGCATGCCTAACGAGTCACTGGCGGTGCCATGTTGTTGTTTCTCACTTGCGCCGAGGGCTTCGCGCGCAACCTGAGAGCTACTCTGATCTGCTTCTCTGTGCGGCTCGAGGGGCCGTTCAGCGGAGCCAGGGTTTGCTGCTGCTGCTGTTGACATGGTCGGCAACGTATCTTTTGACCGCGTAACGTTGAGCCCCGCGCTAGCAATCGAGGTGAGGGTGGAGTCAGGTTTTGGATGTTTCAAAAAAGCAGCAGATTCCGGGGAACTCGAGGTGATCGGATTTGATGAGGCGGGCAGGGGATTGGAGATAGCGACCGGTTCGTTGTTTGACTGCATCAACGCGGCCATGGGTGTTGAGTCTTTCACACAATCTCGATATGATGAATGGTAAAATGAAGGAGCTAGATACATAGAGGTCATGTTAGCGAGATGGAGGTCTCTTGGCGAAGAGGACAAAGTTGAGCTAGGGGAAGATCCGACAACATTGACTGAGAGATGCTTTCAAAAGAACGGACCATGAATTCTCGAGGAAATACAATCGAGGAAAGAGTGTTTAGAAAGCAAAGGGATAGAGAGGATGCCTTAGAGAGGCGCTGTCGCGTGGGGCGCTCACCTAGTGTGGCGCAAGCTGACGGGGACGTTCAGCCTTCGCAATATTATTAGAATCCCTCGGAATCAGAAACAAGGGGCCGCAGAAAAGTAAAGATAGCGGATCAGCTTTGCCAAAAGGATTGGAATGCCTTTCACCCCTCGCGATCCAAATCTTGTAACCAGATCATATATTCAACCCATCGGGTGGAAACGTTTCAAAGATCGTGGCGGAGCGCGGCGAGATCGGGATGCTCAACTAGGCTGCAGTGCACTCCAGGGCAGTTGCGACGGGTAATACTTTGCGGGATAATTCCACAAATTCTGGTCCCTGTTACCGCCAATTGGTAAGTAAAGTACCGCAGACGGGATGCAAGGTGTTTGTGAAGAGGCAGATAGGTAAGGTAGGTTGAAAGGAGTTTGATCCACGAGCGACTCCTATGCGAGTCTAAAACGAACAAGAGGCTGGCAAAAGGGACATGGTTCATGATAGAAGGACAAAATAATAGTATCCCAGGGGAAATGATAGACGCACTGGGATGAATACTTCGGAGTAGGAATTGGGGCTGGTGCTGAGCTGCGCGGCATAGATTGGTAACAATATCCGTAGTAGTATGTCAAGGTTGAAGGACGGAACGGACTGTTTGGGTCGAGGCAGATGGGTCTGCAGATGATGGCGTTTTTGTAAGGCGCAGAGGGGGCGGGGATACGGGGAATTGTGGAGAGAAAAAGAAAAGGAAAAAGAAAAGGACGCAAAATCAAAGGCCTCGAGGGTTGTTGAAACTGGATGCGTGCCAGACTCACAAATCAAGATGCGCGCGAAGAGGAGGTTGGAAGAGCGATGATGGGGAGGCCATCCTCTCAGCGGCTCAGCAGATACACCGCCTACTGTGCTCAAAGGCTGGCCCAGGAACGCCTGGTTTCACTCAAGGCATTTTTGCCTGGGCAGACTCCGTACGGGTACAGGCCATGTATTAATTCTATCGACGATACTGATTGTATAAAGTGACTACGGAGTACTGATCCGTAGATTAGCCATCAAAGCCTATCAGCATAGCTTTTTAGTATATACTTTTGCAGCTATCTTCCGTATATGCAGGCCAGGGGTTGTATACCGCGAGGCTATTATTTCTATATGATTTCCAACATTCATCATTCACAGACAGCTTGTCTTCTATTTAGGCTTTATCTTATTCCTCCATCACAGTCACCAGATGGTTTGAGTCGGAAACTAGTTTCGGTCAAGGCAGCACGTCAACCTGTGGTTATCCCTGCTACAAGCAGGTATTAATCCCCCGAGGTCGAGGAAAATACAGGCCACAGCCGAGTTGAGCCACTGATTGCCCAGGCTCCAAGTGGGACGAAAGGGTCCGTACAACAACTGGCGATCAATGTGCATGTGTCAAACAGGTAAAAATGAAGACAATGAGGCGGTGTTCCATAATGAAATTGAAACCTGTCAGCCAGGCAGGCCCTGCCCCACGTTATGGAAAGAGGGTGGCTTAGCGGCTTGGAGGCTGTGTCTCTACAACCGGGGAAAACCACTCCGTAGGGTATCTACAGTCTACACTACGGAGTACAATCCAGTCTATCAGTTCTGACCCCTGGTCAAGTTGCAAGTTCCAGGTCCTGGCATCTGCATGGTAGAAAATACTTTCCCGGAAACTTGGGGACAGACTATACCAGCACACTATTCAACTTCAGAAATACACCCCACAGCCAGACGCGAGAAGTAGATTAACTGATAGACAGGTTACTTTATCGTGTGCGCGGTTACACTACCTTCGAACAATGCGTGTCATTGAAGCGTCCCAAGGGTTGCTGAGGTAGTCGTATAATAGCTAGGTAAGGCATGGCTCGGAACGATAGTAATCCTATATTATCGGACTCTGGCGCAATCGGGTCAAAATGATATTGATGTTGGAATATGCACTCCGTAGAAACTAACCTTGGGAAGGGCAAGATAGCTAGCTATAGGATTCTAATTCAGCAACCAGCAATCCTACGTCCGTAAGATCAAGAAGTCAAAAAGTGCGCTCCGATGCAATTGCACCACGGAGAACTATATGAGGGCTGACTTCGTACGAAGTAGTTTGAATGACATGAGAAAAGCCTTTCTGGCAGGCCTGCAGACAAACAAGACGACGTGGTCAAGAGACAACCTTGAAGAATCTCAAGATCTCTGCGAGATATATGGGGTTAGGCTGTAAGACTTGGCCACCTCTCGGGAGTCGAGATTGAGAACCTTCGGCATCTTCAACTCCGCTAGCTCGCATCCTGGCCAGGGTAATGTCAAGTCTATCTTTAGACTCGCCACTATCATAAGTCAGGAGCCAGCCAAATTTGCACTCCCAAATGGCCTCACCAACCCATTCCCTCCCTCCACGCTGGCAGCGGTTCTGCACGGCGTGTGGTTGGCTGGCCTCGAGGCGATCAACCCCGGCGCTAAGCAGAGGCACCAAACAGCCATTCTGCAGCGCTCATTCGCTACTCAGGTGACAGCCATGCATTGGAAGCGTGTGAGCTGAGAGGTTAGACAGCTTAGTCCCGTCTGGAGTTTGGGTGAGATGTGCTATCCCCCGCTGTGATAGACCAGGGCTGCTGCTCTAGTGATCCAGCCACAACCCTGCTTCCAGCCAGTCTGACCGGTTGCTCGTATCCCGGGCCAGAAACCGGCATCGACATCGTCCAATCATTGTGCCCATCGTGGTACCTCTGCATATTGCTGGGCGCTTACTCCCATCTCTCACGGTCGATGGGATGCTGTTCAAGATGAGGGCCCCGCCGAGAGAGTGTGACTGTCGTCCCTCATAGATAATAGCTGCAATCACGCCGCTCCTAAGCACACTGCCGCTTCTTCTCTGTCTCTCCTCTTGCTTTTAACGCAATTCTCCTTCTGGGTTTGACCACTGGTCTGCATCTTGGTACAGGCAGCGCAGGGTTCGCTGCTCTTTCTCCAAGGTCTTCACACACAGGCCAGTTATAATACTACCGGTAGATACAAGCCTGGTTCAAAGCAAGGTCCGTGTACTAGATCTCCTTCTTGAAGTACAAGCTGACACTATGGCAGGGCTATATCCCTCTGTTTGGCTCGTGTTGCACTGGGAAATAGGTGTGTGAAGTTTGGTTTATCATTCATTTCCCTCATGATATACCACACCCTCAACTTTGTCGCCATCACTAACCACCGTCTGATAATGTACAAGGCCGTCGTGTACTAGTAGCCCTGTGCGAATTCATTAGGCAACACTGTATACTCAGTTCGATGCTAAGGATCGCCTAAAGTCGACTTGCTCGCTCGAACTCAGTTTTCAGCACAAGATCCGGCCGTCAACACCTCGAGCTAGACAAGACATAAAGTCCGGCAAAGCTGAGAGCTGGCTCTCGTCACATCTCAATCATCGCATTGCAGCTATTCTCCAATCGTGCTCCCGAACTCTAGGCCCTATGTCCGTCTCGAGTGACAGTCGAAACGACTCGCCCCAAACTTACGAGCCCACTTCTCCAAGGGAATTCGTCAGTGGCAATAATCGCAGATCAATGGCATCATCATTGCGACCCCCGACAGTCGGACACCAAGACGATTTTTCCGAATCAGTGGCTGCGCCCTTTAGGAGCCCTAGGTCAGCCCGATTCGCAGAAGCAACTGCAATCAATTCACCTACTGCTGCGGAAAACAGCGGGTCTCCTTTTGCAGACCCTCCGAATCAGTCTCAGAATCGGCCTGATGTTTCGGATGTTGGCTTCGGATACGTGAATGCACAAGATCCTGCACAGCATGTGCTTCACCATGCTGCACCAGCCTCGCCACTGAAGAGCGCATTGAGAGTGCCAGGGACCCCCGCCCGCACCCTCAATCCTCTCAGTCCTACCTTCCGGGAAGAGTTTAATGTAGAAAAACAGGAGAAGCAAGCAGAGAAAGCGAATGCAAAAGACCTGGTGAGTCAATTCACCACTGCCTCCTTTACGACCAATCTCAATTGATAACTTTTTGTCAGGCTATCAAAGTACGTGTTAGAGTGGCCAAAATCTTTCTTCGCTTCGTCAGCTTCGGTTGTAGTCTCATTGTCCTCGCTATCCTTGCTACCACTCTGACCATCTTCCATGCGACCAAGAATCTGCCCTCAAGGAGCGGCACCACTCCGTGGGCTGTTGGCACAAACCCATGGCCCCAATACCTGACTCTAGCAACTGCGTGTTTATCTCTGCTCGCCTGTCTGGGTGTTTTCTGGACATGGAGAAAGCGCGGTTATAAACGTGCAGAAAAAGTTGCGGTCTATTACTCTATTTTCTCGGTTGGCTTCTTCGGATTTACCCTCATTCTTTGGGTTGTGGTCGCCGCCATATACCAGAACTCTAAATCCAACGGGAACAATCAGGATTTGTGGGGTTGGTCATGCGTGACAGGCAATCTCAGGTCAACAGCATATGCGAACGATATCGACTACCCCCTCTTATGCCGCCTTCAGGTAGGTTTTTATCACACCCATGCTGGCCCGGAGCACTGGCTAAACTCTCACAGGACTGGGGACTAGTGTGTGCCGTCATTGAAATCGTCGTCGAGGTCTTGGTCGTTCTCATCTATGCCGTTGTCTTCTATCGATTCTGGTCCAAGCGAAAGCTCGCCAAATCCATGGATCGCCGAGACAAGGCACGATCGGACTTATACCTTGCCCAGCTACGACTTCAATCCGCACCAAACACACCCGGTTACCCCCTGAGTCCCAAGTCGCCGTGGGTCTCGACAACGGTGCATGACCCCTACTCAGCAGCCGAAAAGGGCGAGGCAACACCCACTCAGTTTGCTACACCTGTCTCACCAACAAGGCCCCGACCGACCTTCCAACTCCAACCGCCACCCATCCGAGTACAGCACGCAACCCCAAAGACGGAGCAAGGCGAATTTACCCCACCTGCGCCTACACCGTCTCCTCCCCAGGGACATATGGGTGCTGCGCCAGGAGAGCGGACGTACGAAGCTGTGCCGATTCCCGTGGCTTACGCCAGTCCAATGACATCGAGTTTTCCTCAAGGAGCCCGCCAGTAGCGAGCACGTTGAGCAGCATCCATTGCACTCTGCCGGAATACTACCGGCAGCTCTTTGATACTGATACAAATCAAATCAAAAGGGACAATATCTCGAGCCCGATAAAATTGCTCTTGGCCGTGGCCTGGGAATCCACGTAAAAGTGGGTTTACGATCGACACACATTTTTCTATATCTGGAGTTTGACTGGACTCGGGACTCGGGACTGAACGTACAAATTTTCTGTAAATTGAAGCCTGGTGATGGGAAGCCTGACTGGACTTAGGCGGACCATATACTACAATATACCTAATCTTGCCCTGCTTTGGTCGTTTTCTCATGTCTTTCTCGACATCACTGGCTAGCAAGCTACCAAGCACTCACTCATTTCTTCCACGTTACGCCTATGTTTACGCTGATGTTGATGCTGCATGCTTTTTAACCTATACCATTAAGCGATTTGTGTCCCAAGGGCAAAATTATCTATCCATTTGCCACTCTATCACTCTATTCTTACGCTCGTTTATCTACCTTTTATACAGTATACCAGCCTCTTGAGGGTCCAACTCGCCCCAGCGTTTAAACTGAAGACAGAAAGACAATGTAGATGACATTTGTAAGAATAACCGCTGATTTTGTCCAAGGAGACCGACAATGTCCTATATCTTATGTACAAGAGGGGTGCGTTGCATAACTAAGAATGTAAAAGAAAAACACGCGATAAAAAGCATCTAGTCCAAAGGGTAAAAGGGATATCGCTGGTCTATACTAGTTCAGAAAACAATCTCAGCAATAACATTGCTTAACGTGCTCACACACCACAGGACAATAAGACCGCAGCCAATTTTACGGTCCATACGCCATCCATTCCAAGGGATTACAATCAGTAAGCCAACTAGAGTCGCCAAAAGCGTGGCGCCGCTAATAACTAAGACTTTGGAAACGGCGATATCGTATGTGATGTCAGCGTCGCTAGTCCGCGCCTTCTTAGAGTTGAGAGTCATGTACAGACCACCGAGACCGATTCCAAGAAGGATATTAAGCATAGGACCACCAAAGCAGGCGCTCAAAGCCATGACTGGATATCCAAGACGGGCGACCGTAATGTTGGCGACCAAGTCGCCGAGAGAATTTCCGACAGCGAAAACGGTGAGACCAAGAAGAGAGTCGCTTATATTGAGAATAACCCCAAGGGTCTTGAGGAGACTGACGACTTCCGTGGCTATGGTTGCAATCCAGAAGATAGCGACAATGAAGCCCACGAATGCCAGGATTGGGCGCCACGAGGCTGGTGGGCGACTTGAAGAGCTTTGGCTCTCAACAAGGAGAAGAGCACCAAGGCATATCAAGGTCAAAATAAGGGCGCATAGTGCAAGGAGTAGGAAGGTCCGTGCTGTCAAGTCCGGATCTATCGCTGACCATGTAATCAAGGCTACAAATTGAGGGCCCGTGAAGAGCTGAATATAGACTAGCCACGGGTACCATTCTCGGGTTGCTGGGGTGGGATCCTGCACGGCAGGAAGCTCAGAGTTATAACGCTGTCGTCCCCGTTCCAGCTGGGATTTGTTGTCTGGGCCTGCCACCGTTCGCTCTGCGACAGAATCTTGGAGATGATTCTGGAGGGTTGGGCTATCTTCCGGCAATTGCACAATAGGTGTCACTGAGTTCGGGTAATCTTCTGTAGAGGTCACGATGATCGGCACGGTGGTTGACGTAGCTTGAGGTGGCGCAGGGTCGACAACGGGGAGAGTTATTGTCAAGAGGAACACACTAGGTGCTGCGACGATGCCCAAGAGTTTCTCCCATATCGTCTTGGTTCCCCATCCATCCAAGGTAGGAAAGAGTGTAGACAGAACCAACCGCAGTAGAGATCGCGAGCGTGGCCACCAGCTAACAGGAGAAGTATAACGAGTACCCTCGTCAAACATGCTTTCGTGAACATGTAACGGCTCTATTGGGCTGAATGGCGCAGGTAGACGAATGCTTGGGGCTTTAGACGACGGTGACTCAGGCACATCTTGAAACGAAGGAAAGGGACTCGATGCGCCGGACGAGTTATTGTCCTGCTGTTCGGCAAGGTATCTGGTGCCCTTAGGAGATACTTGGAGAGTGGAGCGTGATTCTGATGCGGTTTCAGAGTAGTTGAATGAATGGAAAGTCTCGGGTGGTGCGAGCAAAGCAGAATCCTGAATGTTGGGTCCAGGTCTTGAACTCAGGCTCGGGCTGCGGGATGAACAAGCGCTAGAGGTGGGTGATTTTGTTGATCCTGTGCCATGTTCAGACTCGAGATTATGCGAGACTTCCGTGCTAGATCCACGATCGATAGACGGCCTGCTTACAGTTAATTGGGGTCGCGGTGCAGCATCAGCAGCAAAGAGGCTGGTATCCAACTTCAAACCAACCGCATCGTTTGCAGATACAGCTCGAGCTCGGTTATTTCCGTAATCAGGAGAAAGGAAATCATTGGCATGGCTGCGGCTGCTTTGAGGATGGGATGCTATGGAGATATTGTCTGGCTGCAAGCGATGTCCCTGTGCGCTACTTGAAATGTCCGAGTATCTTTCAAGGCCAATTGAATGGCTTCTATTATGGCTTCTCGATCGTTTCAAGGAAGAAAGAACCGACCTGAACTCCAATGCACCGACCAGGCTCGGCCTGATGGGATTGAACGTATTACGTCTTGACGCCGAAGGCCTTGATACGCGCATGTTGTTCCGAATTTCTGCAAGATGTCGATTCCGAGTCTCATCGTCCTCGTTTGCATCTACCCAGGCTGGGGTTTCAGCGCTTTCCAAATTGTTGAAGTCTTCGGTAGTCGCACCGCGAAGAAGACTGGTAGATTCCGATGCCATTCCAGGGTCGTCATCTTCTACTTCTTCGATATCCAGCTCCTGGTTGTCCGGAATATGGAAGTGTGACCTAGCGGCCAAGGTCCTTTCTTGCACTCGACGGCGCCGAACAATGTACCAGTGCCATGTCACAACGAGCAAGACGTAGAAAAAATACAGTGCGACCATGGTCGCTGACTCCCACGCATGAAGACGGCCGTCCGCCAACAGGACCATGCTGAAACTTATTGCAACAACAAAGTACCCAACATCACGAACAAAGCTCCGGCGAGCGACTTTGAATGGACGAACCAGCGCCATTGAGCCAGCAACCACCGAAGTGATGAAACCTGCGGCCCCAATGAGCTCTCCAATAGCCAAGCTGCCACTGTTGGACCTCATGGCAGCAAAGGTCGAAAAGACATCAGGACTCCCATTTCCGAAGGCAAGGAATGTGACACCGGTTAAGCTCTCACTCAGGCCGAGGAAACTAGCCAAGGTGCTTAAATCGATACACAAAAAGTCGCTCGCCGCGATACCAATCGTGCTAAAGAGCAGTGACAACCAGAAAACAATAATAATAAATGCGACCGGCTTCGCATCTGCTAGGGCGCAGTAGTATAGTTCAAGGTACGAGAAAAAACCGTCTGCCTCGTCTAGGCAATTCGAGCGAACGAAGGCACATTGATTATTTGCGTTGCGGACCAGGCGGCACTGCAGATATTATGAACAACTTTTTTAGCATCTCCCCTCAGCAGTGCTTATGGCTGTGGTGGTACCTCGACATCACTCTCTCGTCTCGACAGCAGGCGAGTCGAGGGTCCGGGAACGGTCGAAGGTCTGCCCCATCGTCCCAATCCCCAACTAATAGCCGCAAGAATGGCAAAAATCGCAAGAGACCAGTAGAAAGGTCTGACAGAATATTGACTCCTCCGACGAATTGAAGCTTGAGAGAACATGGACGTCAGTTCTTCGAACATGATGGACGGTGCGACAGGGTCATCGTGAGCGCCGAGTCCAATGTGGAAGAAGGAGGAAAGCCAAGAAGAGATAAACCAAGAATACAAGTAAGTAGAAATACGGAGTAGTCTAGACTATTATTACTCCAGAGTATGTCTACAGGCAACGAAGAGACCCAAAGCACGCAGTAAGTGGATACAGAGATGACATGCAAATTGCAAAAGCAGCCTCGAGGTTGGTGATTGGAAGCCATTGGCCGCTGCCTGACGATGTGATGTCACGCCCTGATTGCTGTCAAAACTCGACGTGGCTGAGGAAATCACGTGCCGTGCTGACTACTGTGGCACAGCAGAACCACACTTGCTTGTTTGTTGACGCTCCTACTCCGTAGTGTTTGCACCAATTTCAGCGGACCGCATCCTACGTACAAGACTATGCTCCTGTCGCAAACCTGCTGCTGAACGTTCACTCACTCTTGACTTCCCTTTCCGTCTGCTCTTGGCAGTAGCGACTCCCGCGGTGTGGCATAGCTGCGCCCGTCAACTCTGGAACATCCCTCACTCGTTACTGCCGGGGAACGAGGGGACCATCAAAGATGCCCCGCGTCTCAAAACACCGTCGCTCTAATGGCGCCGGCACTCCTCAGAAGAACTCGCCCCTGAAGTACGTCCTTGCTTACGACTAGTCGGCTTTCAATATTCAAGCGATGCTAATGAATTCCGTTAGGATTCCGCTTAACGATGATATTGGGGAAAAGGCGGCCCGTATGGGGGCCCGCCAGGCTCTACATGACCGTCAGATGGACCAAATAAAGGCTGCCGTCAAAACGCCTATGCCACCTCGCAGATATACCACCTATGACCGTGGGAGCTTGAGTCCCACCACGCCCCAAGGCTCCGGTCATCGCCACCGGGATAGTGATGCACATGGACGCCGAGGAGTCACTCCAATGAAGCGCGTACCGATTCTAGCCAACTTCGAAGAATGGATGAAGATGGCCACTGACAACAAGATTAACGCCACGAACTCATGGAATTTTGCATTGATAGATTACTTCCATGACATGTCGCTTTTGAAGGAAGGAGATAGCGTAAACTTCCAGAAAGCAAGTTGCACATTGGATGGGTGTGTGAAAATTTACACAAGCAGAGTTGATAGTGTGGCCACGGAAACCGGAAAACTTCTAAGTGGTTTGGCTGACAGCAGGGATAAGAAAGCACGTGAGACTGAAGCCGAAGGGGAAGGGGTTGAAGACGACGAAGAAGACGGCGAAGAGGGTACTAGGAGGAGGTCACGCAGAAAGGTACGGTCCCGACGCAAACTGCAGGGAACTTGATCAGTATCACTAACGAGATTTTGTGACGTCCAGCGTGCGCATGAGGCCACACTCGCTTCATCGTTCGCATCCCTCCAGTTGAAGAAGTTTGAGCTCGAGTTCTCAGTTGACCCATTGTTCAAGAAAGCATCTGCGGATTTTGACGAAGGAGGTGCCAAGGGCCTACTTCTGAACCATTTATCGATCGACGGACACGGCCGTATCGTATTTGATAGTAGCGACGACGCCGTGGAAACTACTCAAGAAACGGAGGAAACAAGGGCGGAGTCAGAGGGCCCTGAAGAGCTCGGATCCACGCCACAAGCACTATCCAGCGATCAGCTCCGCGACGACACCTTCGAGGGAGGTATGGAAATAGACATTGCTCCCTTGGCTAGCAAGTTCTTTCCGGATCTCGACCGACTTGATGCGCAAGATATTTGTCCCTCCCTAAAAAACTTCGACCTCGGTGACCCTAGTGGCTCATTGGATATTCCTCTTCTCAAGGCACCTGACGACTGGCGGCAGGATAGAGGGCAAGAGGACGGGCACCATTGCAATGATGCCTCTGGAATCATGCTAGATGACGACAATGCTGTTGGGTTCGACGACGATGATGGAAGCTTGGCTGGCTTTGGCCTTAGTGATGATGCTGGGTTCGGAGGAGGCGGCGAGGCATGGGCCCGGGAGGCCGCCCTGGAGCCTATGCTCAAGGTGCACCGTGTGGATATGGAAGGTGAAGAAGTCCAAGATGGCGCAGGACTCGACAATGATGACGCCTATGCCATATCACTCAACCACCAACCAGGCAGCCGTGACCATGAGAACATTCTGAGTTATTTTGACAACGCATTGCAGAAAAACTGGGCTGGCCCTGAACATTGGAAGATTCGACGAGTCAAGGAAAATGTTGCTACCAGTACCGCAAACGCCGCTCCCAAGCAGCGAAAGGAAAAGGAACCATTTGAAATTGACTTCTCTGCGCCCCTCGAACCTGCTGTTGCCGAAATGATCTATACCCCAGCCAGCTCCAATTCGACGATATCACTTCCTAAGACTCAATGGAAAACGAAGGGCCGCAATCTGCTTCCCGATGATAAGCACTTCAACTCTAGGCAGCTGCTTCGACTTTTCCTCAAGCCAAAGGCGCGCATGGGCTCAAGAAAACTTACAGGTCCGCGACACTTCAATCAGCGACGCCAGGAACAACCCTCCGGAAATGGAGAAATGGACGAAGCTTTCTGGGCCAACCACAAAACTGAGGAACATGCCGGCGATGATGAGGCAGCTCCTGGGGCGTACGATGCCAACTTCTTTGCAGACGATGACGGCCTTGCGTTCCCGAATGGCATTGATCTAGACGATGATGATAACCTTCCATTTGCAGATGCAAGGGAAATGCTGTCCCCTCCACCCGGTGGAGTTCCAGGTGCACCCGCGGGAGATGCAGGTGGAGTCACAGGGCTTACGGCATTGCTGAATATGGTGGGCGCAACTCCTGGTGGCTCACAACTCCAAAACGGCGCTGGAGGCTTCGGATCACAGTTAGTAACGCAAGGTGGTCGAAGAGCACGACCTGACTACGTTGCATACGCGCGAGTCGCTAAAAAGGTTGATGTCCGTCGGCTCAAAACGGAAATGTGGAAAGGCATGGGTGAACGACTTATATCCGCCATGGACTCTGATTCTCACCCCAGTAATTTGGCTAGCCCACCTAAAGAGCACAACGAAACCGATGAAGATGGCCCACCAACACCAACTCCTATGCATAAGCGTCCCAGGTTGTCTTCTGATCTAGAAAGCGCGAAAGACGGTCATCTGCGATTTACTCATATAATGAATTCTCTCAAATCAGCTTATGCTCCAGAGACGCTTCGAGATATCAGTACGTCATACGGCTTTATTTGCCTACTCCATTTGGCCAACGAACAAGGTCTCCTCCTCCAAAATGACGATGATATTAGCGGCCTCGGGCTAGGAAAACTAGAGGAGATCTTTGTCATGAAGGACGCAAATGCCATTCTTGATGAAGCGCTTGTTTGAAAAGGGTAAACTACCTCGAGCCCATGGATGTACAGTGTCTTTTAAATAACCTTGTCAATTGTTGATGTGTTCTGACTCTCGTCTTCGGGGGATCACGAGAAGCTAACGAGTACTGTTTAGACCAAGCTTGGATGTGGAATGCTTGCGGGAGTTTATGGCTGGTGATCTTAACCGATCTCTTTTTAATGGGCTGGTTCTTTTCTACGTCGATATTCAATCTTTTGTTTTTCTCTCAAGACACTGATCCTTTTTAAATGTACTCCGTAGGCCAAAGGGTGTACATATTCATAATGAAGCGGCATGGTTTTCACATGCGCAGAGCTGAGTCAGAAGAGTGTTACTAACCAATCACCTTGTAACCCCCATAATTATATGGTGCAATAATATCAGCCCAAGGCCCACATAATAGAACTACCAAACGACGGCTCAGGGGATATTACAGATCTTAATACCATATAGACCCTGGACGCAAAAATAAATGCCCAGCATTGCTGAAGCTGATAAATTCACTTATAAAGGCGCATGGTTGAGAGCTTCGTGACTGTCCATGATGTTTGGCAGTAGCGTTGAAAGGCAAGAAAACTAGACCATGTCTCGGAATATTGGAGCTGTACGGAGTGCCAGCCACACTGCGTACCTTTTTATAGTCGCGACAAATTTAGCTCAGACTTTCCTCCTGAGGCCTCCCTATTTTCGACCCTCCGTTAATGGTGGCAAAGATAGTCAAAACGGCGCAGAATTTTTCAATAGTGTATCGGTACGGAGTAAGTCTGAAGACTTTGGGGGAAGAATTGAATCATTCCGATATCCGATAGCAAGTGGCCCCCTTTGGGCACCTTGCCTACTTCATAGCTTCTTGCGATGATCCTTCGCGGGCGATACGCCATCGAGCAGGCATATTTCCGCTCTTTCCCGCTAGAGTCTTAGCACGTACAGTTGTAGTATGCCCTACTATTATTCAGGTCAGAAGGTGGATGTATGAAGCTCGCCGGCTACTTCGTATGTAAAAAACAGAAGAAGCATTATAGATTGATGTTTCATATGGAGACCGTACGGAGTAGTATCAGCTGATGTTAGTGATGTAGAGAACTGCGGCTAAGACTTTGAATATCAATGTCAAGGTTGAGAGCTGGGACGCATGGATCGATATGTAGGAGGATGATATGATAATGATCACAGAGATCTAGACATTCCTTGTTGACGATGATGATGGCTGCCAACCCACCCTAGTACGCCCTCTGGCCTGCGTGATTCGCAAGACCCATCGCTGCGAAATACGCTTGATGTTAGCAATATATTGCACAGACAAGACCATGTCAATAGCATAAGTATGTAGCATTACCAAAGACTGGCCATGGTCCAGAGCCTATAACTATTATATAGAATCATCTTACTTGAAAGCTAGAACATGGATATAGCCTTAGCATGCGCCTTTTTAGTATACAAGTAGTATGGATAGACCGTGGCCAAACACCACTCTTTGTTTTACTTTTTTGAGACCCGACTAAGGCAGCCGGAGGTCCCACCAGCTGCCGACAACCATTGTCTCTGTTACTTTTTCCCTCTCCTTGAGACAGGGCCCCGGCTCTCCCTTCAGTACATTATAAAGGGCACATCTCCCTTGCCTTTGAGAATGGTCGCTTCCCGGTGACAGTGCATAGTCTACATAGTTTTCTGAGATGAGCAGCAGTAACTGGGGTTTAGATACGAGAGGTGGTATCTTTCGAATCTCGGCCAGTCCAAGGCGGCTTTTTCTATATTTGGGACTAGTGCCAGCTCCACCAACAACCTATGAACAACATCAAATCGACTCCATCATCGGCCATCCCATTCGAAGCCCAGTTTCAAGGGTCCGCTCAGCGACTCTTTTGACTCTTCTCACCCTCTGCTGCCAGCACATCCCAACCGCCCTTTGAAATCTAGTACATATTGATCTTATTTATATTATTGAATCCTTGCCGTGTATCTATCGCTGTCTATACTCTCGCTTTGCGATTCCTCTTGTGTGACTCGTTGCATTATTCTCTTCTCGCCCACGCCGCGGCCTCTTCCCCTTTCCTTTCAGGTCTTTTGGAAGTTGCCATTCGCTCCTACGAAATTCGTTATATCTACCTAATATTTAATCTTCAACCCCTCGATACCGCTAGTATCTTGTTGCCTTGGGCGTACTGCGATTCGGACCGTGTTTTTGACCACCCCGCGAGCTACAGCTCCCCCTTCTTGCTCCGACGGCCCGTCCGCGTCCACAACCCAAATCGCTGTCGCTTCCCTGTTCGAGATCTCCGCTGCGTTTCTCAACGTCGTCCAGCACATCGTTTATGGCATTCAGCTAGCGCAAGCGGGGAAGTCATTGGCACTGTTGTGCTTGCAAGAAGCTGCTACTGTTTGTCTCCGAATTGATACCAAGTGCTACCTGTGTTTTGATCACCGCCCAAATGCCGATTAAGTCATTCAAAGGTTTTACGCGGCGCAAATCATCAGGGAATGTCCTGGAGGATGTGGAAAATCCAGCGCAATCATCATTCCGTGTTTTTGAACGCCCTTCAACCGGAAGGAAGTCTCTGAGTGACGGTAATCTCCTAAGGCAGAGGACTGCAGATGGTCCAGATCCGGAATCCCCACCAGAAGATGATAATATTTTTGCTGGGTCTGATGGCCCTACTTACAGAAATCTGTACGCGTCCTCACCTGATATCACAGCAACTACCACCCAGGAAACAAACAAGCTAACCACAAAGTAGTACCGGAGGAAATACACTTGAAGGCTCAACAGCCGTTCGCTTCAGCTCTTCAACGCGCCGCTCAACGGATCTGCAGACCCATTTTGATTCCCAGTCTCCGCATCCTAAGAATCTTAACGATGTTTCAGTACCGCCACTGTCTAGTGCGCTGCGCGCAGCTGGGCGGACATTCTCGTTCGGCGGACGATTTTCAAAAACACCTGCCCAGTTGCCACATCGGCCCTCATCCCCGGATACAACCCGAAGTCGAGCAACCACAAATAGCACGACAAGCACGGCGACACCGCCCAAACTTCTTGAGACCGAGTTCCAAATCAGTCGAATGGACGATGATTTCGGGAAGATGTTTGAAAGCATCGGTGCTCAGGAATCGACTCAAGGGCCAAGTAAGAAAAGTGATAAGTCACCTCGACCCGCCCCAATAAGCACAGATCGCACAAAGGCAGTTGACCCCTCCCCGTACTCATGGGGCAGCCGGAATTCGGGCGATGGATTGCTATCACCTGGTCTTGACTCACTCCATGATGACATCTCTGCTTCCCGACCTCATCCTGCAGATTCGAGCATGGTACCACCACCGCTCGGTCCGCGTCGGAAATCATCGCCGATGCTTGACGCTGCCCCGGTCAATACCACTTCACATCGTTCTTTGGAGAAGCCGAGAATGGTGACCGACAAGGGTTTACGGAGAAGCGTCTTATATCCCTCTAAACGGGACACTGTTGCTATTGACGACGAAGATGCGAAGCTAGTCATGGCGTCTCTTAACTATAGCAAGAGAATGTCCCAGGCTCATACTTTAAACGATTCGCCAGATCCCGAAGCGGACGATGACGTTCCACTGTTTGGCCCCAACAATCCGACAAAGACTTTTTCTGCAGAAAGGGGCTATTTCCCTTCTCCCAGCCATCTTGCCGACAATGTCGATCCTTCCATTGCAGCCCATGCACGGCTGGCAGCAGAATACGAAAATAAACCCGCGCCGGCTCCGTCTCCCAATAAAGTTATGACACCGTCTCAATTCGAACACTATAGGCAGCAACAGGAACTGAAACGAGCAAACAGCGATGGATCTGACAGTGAGGACTCGGCCGAAAGTGACTTTGACGAGGAAGATGAAGCGGAAAAGAACCGGGAGACTGAGCGACAGCGACGGAAACAAGAGGCCCATCTGTCTGTATATCGTCAGCAAATGATGAAGGTTACCGGGCAGCAGGCCTCACCCCCGTCCCTCCGCCCGGAAGATCGCGCTAGCAGCAGCACGCCGAACTTGAACAACCTCTCATTGCACCCCGGTAACCAATCTGGGAGCGGGAAGAGTAGTGAGGGAGATGACGACGAGGAAATCCCACTGGGCATATTGGCAGCCCATGGATTCCCCAACCGAAATCGCCCTCCAACTCGCCTTATATCATCTAACTCTATGCAAAACTTACGCGCATCGTATCATCAGCCGCACTTGGGAACTGCCGGCTCAGATATCGGTGGTGGCAACCGTAGCAGCTTGCCCGTCTTTGCGAGAAACCTTCCGCGGGATCCCTATTTCGGCGCAAGCTTGGTTGCCCCTTCAAACAGGGAATCTCTGGCCCTAGGGGGGGGAGGCGGTTCGGTATATGGGGGACCCTCTGCCGCCACAGGGCCATCTCCTGCCCTTCCACCAGGAGGATTGGTTGGCGTTATCGCTACCGAGGAACGCGCCAGAGCCATGAGGCGTGGCAGCCCGAACACTCAAGCAATGTACGATAATCCACACGGGCTTCCGGGACCAGCAGGAAACTTCGGTGGTATCCCCAGGCCACATACAATGCTCGGCATGAACTCAATTAATGGGCTTAATGCTCAACCGTCAGTCTCGGCGACGGAGCAAGCTCAGATACAGCTGTCCCAACAGATGAGCAACATGATGCAGATGCAGATGCAGTGGATGCAACAAATGATCCAGATGCAGGGTGGACAGGCTACCCCCCAGCAACTTGCATACCCTGGCAATTTCCCGATGCCTGCTTTTCCTGTCAACACGACTTCAAGACCGTCGTCAATGCCGACCGTCGCTGGGGCCCTGAACAATCTGCCTCCGAGCTATAATGGGGCAAACCAGAGGACACTAAGCATGCTCGATCCCACTGGCTCATCTAGGCTGAATAATCCAGCTGGGCCATTTGTTCCTGGCGGAAATCGACCAGGCACGCCAGGTGGTGGTGGTTATGCTCCATCGCTTGCTCCGTCGGAGCGTAGCAATGTTGGATTAGCGCCCCGATATAGGCCAGTATCTACGCTGCCAGCTGAAGCTGAGTCGGCCAACTTCCTACCCCCATCGAAGCCATGGAACGACGAAAACCGCAGAGCTACCTACTTGGCCCCTGCTGCAAACGCCAATTTGCCGAACACGACTATTCGCCCTGTATCCAGCTATGGCAAGACTCTTACCGTCCCGTCCACGCTCAATAGCCATAGCGCTACTCCGGTCGATGAGGAAGATGATGATGAGGGGTGGGCGGAAATGATGAAGAAACGAGAGAAGAAACGAACGAACTGGAAAGTTAAGAAAGAGTCGTCAACGTTTGGAGAAGATCTATTGAACGCAGTACATTGATGAGTACGAGTAGATATTTTGTCGCTTTCGGCGTTACTTCAAGACATTATTTGTTTATACGCATCCATTTACGCTGATTATAATACCTCGAGACATTCGGATGGTCCAGGGTTGACGCATATAAAAGGCTGGATTTGCATCGCAAGAGTTCTTTCCACTGTTTAGTTACGATATGTTACTACTTAATGATAATACAGTAAATGACGCTATTATGGTCATACCCGGCTCTTTTGCGCATATAGCTTGGTTCATTGTCAACCCTTGGTAAAAAGGAGGCACCTTATTCAAAATAGCTGCTAGTCTTCATGGCCTTATTATTCTGTACATCCAAACGCTGCAGAGTAATTTTTGCCTCGTGTATCACGCTTGCTACAATGTCGGCTGCAGGACTAACTTTCTCTACAAGCCCAATTCCTGAACCAGCGTATGTTGTTAATCTAGCATTCGGGCCCCATCCCGAGTCTCCTTTTTTCAGCTCTTCCTTATAGAGTGCTCTGTTCTCCTCATCACCCATGCCTCTTTCGACAGCGTCGGTATAACTTTGGTTGATCACACCGCGTCCGTCATACCGCGGCGGCCAGCCCATGATCCCCCTTACTCGATCATACACGGTCGAGCGGGCGGTACTTACGCCGCCGTCAAATGCGCGGAGGACCTCATCTTGGTATCCGCGGGCGATTTTGGCCTCCGAAGAGGCGAGAAATCTAGTGCACATGACCGCACCTGACGCTCCGAGGGCAAGTGATGCAGCCAACCCTCGCCCATCGACTATACCTCCAGCCGCAATAACCGGTAGATAATTCTTGACTTGTCGCGCTGTAAGCGCATCGGTTACCTCAGGTACAAGGGTAATTACAGACGCGGATCGGGCCAGGCCGTGGCCTCCTGCGTCGGAGCCCTGTACGACCAAGACATCCGGCTCTAAAGCCACTGCGACAGCGACAGCTTCCACGACAGTGCCTACCTGGATCCAGAGTTTGATTTTGCCGTCGGTCACGGCGCGAACCTGCTCAACCCAGGGGCGGAGGTCATCGGGAATATCCTTGGGGCCAAAGAGCCAAACGGCGCAGGGCCGATACTTGGCGATTGCGGCCATGGACCCAACGATGTCGGCCCCCCAATTGAGGAATCCTACTCCGACTGGGAGTACACCGCTGGCTGCGTAGACTTGCTGAGCCTCGGAGTCCGATTTGTTGATAAGACGGACAGTTTCTTCCAGATCGCCTTCGAGAGATGAGACATCGAAGCCACCGGCAAGAAAGCCCAGGCCACCTGCTGCTGAGACGGCGACCGCGAGGGGTGCCGTAGCAATATTCAGCATCGGTGCCGAGGCCACTAAAGGTGTCTTAGTCCAGGGATAGGTAATCTGTAGAGTGGACGTGGTGGACATGGTTGGGTGTTTTTCTTTGATGCTTCAGAGGAGTAGGAGCGGGGGAGCGGAGGTTTAGGTAGGTACGGTTATACCCCTAGGCTTGTCTGCTGCTGTACAGCTGCTTGGGATCGTCCCAAGAGATGCTCTTGCTCCGTACATGGTCTTATATGCTCATCAAACACCTACATCCCAATTGCTCACATATCGCATATTATTTTGAGCAAGGTTGCAAGCATATTCTGGCTCTTTTTACAAATCAAAAAAGTAGGGTTGATGATAAGGTTTATAAGTCTCTTGCAGCCCCCTCGACCATGAATGTAAGGATACATTACCTGTTCAAATATCCTTATTACGGACAATCATCTAGACCATGCCCATAAAGGACACTGACTATGGGAATTTGGCCATGGTTTAGCGTCAATAAGCACGCAGAGTATAAAGTAATTAACGCTTGAAGCTAGACCATAGCATAGTTACTATATAGGTCTCGGCCATGATCGTAGCTACTGTAAAGTAACCATCAAGATAGATGGATTTTCCTTATACGCGCTAGAGGGTGGGCTAGGTGGTAATATCACGTGCATCTAGTCACGGGACATTCATTCCACTGACACGAGGCGGAATTGACTTGGAGATTTGCCGGCATTTGATACTCAACACCACTCGGATTTATTGATAGCACAAGATACCTTCATCCTCTCAATTTTAGTCCTTGCTCAACTTGTTATCTTTACGGTGAAGCAACTGCCAGGAAAGGGCTCGGTCTGAGGCCCACGAATATCTGCCCGCACCCTTGGTATTCACCAATATTCTGACTTTCAATACGCTACAGGTCTATATCCTGGTTTGTCACGTTGCTTTTGGGACTGGAGAACATTTCTGACATCTAGTCACCCAGATATTAGCCAGTATCGGTGATCTCCATTATTACAAACTCTTGAGTAAAGAGAGGCAAAAGGAAGTGTGTTCATTGGATAAGGCTACCTAGAACATTCTTTAGACCAGCAGCACGATTGTTACTCAGCGGCAAGCATCTTGCATCATTGCTCGCCTTCTAGAGTCTTGGAATTGGAAACTGGGTGTATCCTAGGCAATTGGGCACTTCTGATCCAAGATGAACGCCCCCGACAGGTAAGCATGCTTTTAGCTGCAGCATCCTGATGGAGCCTTTTGTTTGTCTTTCAGGTTGTTACACCCTGTTTATGCTTGTTGTCTGTCAATGGGGCTGGGATACAGCACTGGTGGGAAGCCCAGCAAGAAGACTCAGTGTGGCTTCTTCCTTCCAGATTCAGGTTTTATGAATTCCCTCCCCTTTCTTACTTGTCACCAACGTTAGCCTGATTGGATAACATTCTCTTGTTCTATCTCTCTGTATCGCCACTTTGACACCGAGCGATTGGTATACTTCTTTACTGGTGTACCCATTTGAGTTGTTTGATAATACACCATGTACCCAGACGAGGAACACAAACCTAAGGCTATCTTCCCACCCGAATGGTACCATGCCCAACAAAACAACGCTCGGAAGGGTGGCCAACCTACTGATAAAGCTGGCAATGCCCCAGACAGGTCTGACATTTCGGTTTTGCTCATTTCATGATTGCGCCTTTGATTCTACCGTTTCAATTGCACCACAGTGCCCTCTGGCTCACAAACTCTTATACAGATATGAGTCGTTTGTTCTTGCAAGTGGTGAAAGCAAGGTTGAGATGGAAATTGACACACGTACGTTGCTGTCATGTCCAGATGGACTAACGTCACCTCTAATGGCTGATGTATCTCAGGAATTCCATCATCAGCCATCTTCACCTTCAACAAAGAAGACCACACGCTCGGGAACCTGATCCGGTCTCGTCTCCTGCAGAGTTCCCATGTTCTCTTCGCAGCATACAGGGTATGACTCGAGTTGGCGGTGATCTGCGTTGGCTCTCAAGAGCAGTTGATCGCCCGTATGGTGCCTATGCCATGGCTAACTTTGGTATTATCAGGTTCCCCATCCACTCGTGCCCAAATTCATCCTTCGTGTACAAACAGATGGTGATATCACCCCAAAGCAAGCTGTCATTGCCGCATGCAACGAGTTAGTGCGTGATTTGGGAATCTTGTCTCGAGAGTTCACCAAAGAATATGAGTTGCGCAAGATGGTTGGTGCCACACAGCAGCAACAAAATGGTGCCTCAGATGGAATTTAATGGCCCCCCTCTTTATGACTTTCAAGGCGTTGGTATGGTCGTAGGGCGTAGGTCTCTTACGCTTACCTACTTAGAGTTCATACCTCAGCCCGCTCTCTTGCCCTCGTACCTGGAGCTTCATTTCTATTTTCAGTCTCATCAGTGGAGATACGGCTCCAATTTTATGCTTGATACTATTACATGTATGGGCGCAGTGACGCGATTGACCAAGAGTGCCTGATTCATGGCATGAGCTTTTGCTGTTCATGGTATTATCATTACCAGGTAGCGTAACAGCAACATTGAATCGACCTACTACTGTACTACCAGTCAGAAGGGCGCTCGGAAACGAGTGAGGTCGCAGGTTGTGCCTGCTGACTCAGCACCCCTTTCCGGTTAGCTAACATAACTATTTGATTTAGTTAGCCGCTGCGTGTCCCTGGCCCCACGAGGAACAGACAGCCAGCGTCACCAGCTCCTGAGCCAGATTACTGCCCGCACGCTGTTCATTCTACTCTCCGCGAATCCATCAATTCAACTGCCTTATTTGCTTTCTGTGTTATATTCTGTGATCAATCCTTGTGTCGATGTTTTCACATCGTTGCTAATGTACTCTTCTTCAAATTCCTTTCTGGGTGGTGCCAGTAGCACCCGCCCAGGGCAGCAGCCTTACGTGCAGCAGCAACTCCCGTTCTCGCAGTTCGGTCAGCAGCAGCCACAACTTCAACCTACTGGGTTTGCTCCTCAACCTACCGGATATGCGCCTCAGTCACCCGGCTTTGGGGCTCCTCAGTTGCAGCCACAAGCAACGGGATTCCCACCCGGGCAGCTTCAGGCTCAGTATACCGGATTTCCCGGTGCATCAGGACATCAAGCGCCACCACAGCCCCAACAAACCCAACCAACAGGTTTACCCTCGGCACCGCAACAACCTCAGTATGGTGGACACCCATCTCAGGGCCAGGCACCACAGATACAGGTTACATCGACTACGAGCCTTCCGCTTCGAACCGGACTGCAGACTTCCTCTGCGATAGCGAGCTCGTTCCAAGATGCCTCAGGGGCTGCGCCTACTCCGCCGCCCAAGTCATCTGGTGGGAGAATCCCAAACCTCCGACTATCCTTCATCACTGCACAAGATCAGGCGAAGTTTGAACAGCTTTTCAAATCTGCAGTCGGGGATAGTCAAGCAATGACTGGTGAGTGGACAAATCTGTTATGTTATAAGTACGTGGGCAGCGAGTCTGACATGCGTTACTATTCTAGGGGATAAGGCAAAAGAGCTGCTTCTTCGGTCGAAACTTTCAGGGAGTGACTTATCGAAGGTTTGGTAGGTCTGATGGGCGCTTTCTATTCGGACGTGGAGCTCATAACTCGTAGGGTTTTATCGGATACCACCAAGTCAGGTCAATTACTCTTCCCTGAATTTGCTTTGGCCATGTACTTGTGCAACTTGAGAATCACGGGGAGGGAATTACCGAGTGCTCTTCCGGAGACGGTAAAGAACGAGGTCTCGAGCATGGTAGACATCATCTCTTTCCAGGTGCCAGACACCCAGCCAGAACCTATTACTAGACCCAACGTTCCTAGCTTTGATGCGCCGCTGCTCGAGAATCAGTCAGCACCGCCAGTGCCGCAGCAGCCGCGACCGCAACAACCCAACAACTCTCAGCTTCTATCCCAGCTCACCGCACAGCCCACTGGTTTCCCACAACGCTCCGGATTCCAGTCCAGTAATGCATTCCCAGGTCAACCTCAAGGTCTTGTATCGCAGGCAACTGGTTACCCCGGACAGGCTCCGCAGCATGGTCTTCAACCTCAGCAAATGGGTCTTTTGAACAATCCGCAGGCAGCAGGCTATAGTGGTCCTCGCCCACCAATGCCACCTATGCCGACGGGTTTTGGTTCGAATCTCAGTCCTGCACAAACTGGCGGACTCCTAGCACAACCAACTGGAATTCCCGGCCAGTGGGGGTTTGTCAATACCCCCGCCTCGGGACTGCCTAATATAGATGCTCTGAAACAGCAACTTATGCCTCAACCCGGTCGCGAGGGCGGATTTTCTGCCGTCGGGCTCTCTGGAAATGCCAATATCCCTTGGGCTATCACGAAGGAAGAAAAGAGAATTTACGACGATCTCTTCCGGGCATGGGATGGTCTTCATAAGGGATTTATTGGTGGTGATACGGCCATTGAAATTATGGGTCAAAGTGGTTTGGCAAGGAATGATTTGGAGGCTATTTGGACGCTGGCAGACCCTCATAACCGTGGTCGACTCAACATGGATGAATTTGCGGTGGCTATGCACCTGATCTACAGGAAGCTGAACGGCTATCCCGTTCCCAGTCGCCTGCCGCCTGAACTTATCCCTCCTTCCACGCGAAATCTGAATGACTCAATCGGTACCATCAAGTCCATGCTTTCTCAGGACGCAGAGCACCGGAAGGCTACAGGTGCGTTCTTGCAGCCGCAGAAAACGGGCGTTAGTTACCTGAAGGAGCATTCTTTCCGTGGTGGAGCAGTACCCCCCGGCGCTGGCCGCAAAGACGCTACGCTTTTCAAAAACAACGACGATGCGACTGCTGGTTACCGTTCAAGTGCGCGTCGCCGTCTTGGAAATGGTGGCCGCACACCCTCACCTACGGTATCGCAAGCCTCTGAGGATGAGTTAACGGTCGAGCAATTGAAGAAGAAAATCCGCGAAACTCAGATCATGTTGGACGCGGTGGATTTTGAAGACGAGAATCGTGCGGAGGAAGAAGATGCGCTTGACCGGCGAGACCGGCGGGAGGCAGAGAGTCTGATGGATCGGGTCCGACGCGTGCAGGATGATATCGATACTCATCCCCATGCGTCCCTTCGTAACCTCGATACGGGCGCTGAGCGGAGGACTCTACGTCGACAACTGCAAGCCTACGGAGATCAGTTGCCACAAATTGCTTCAGATATGAGGCGTGTTGAGCGTGACATCTCAGAGGCTAAACTTGAACTGTTCCGTCTGAAGGATGCCAAGGCTCATCCTAACAGTGCGCTTAATATTGTCGGTACAGGTCCTGGTGGCGCGATTACGGAAGCTGATCGTTTTAAGGCACGTGCCCGTGCTAGGATGCAAGCTCGCGCTGCCGAACTTGCCGGGAGACCGGTTCCCGCCCCTCAGGATGATGAGGGAGCTGCAACTCGTCGCCTGGAAGGTGAAAGTGCTAGGATCAAGGCAGAGAGGGAAAAGAACGAGTCCATCACTCGTGACGTGGAGGAGAGCGTCAAGGAGTTTGCCAGAGGCTTGGAGGACGGCCTTAAAGAAGGAGGAGACAGCTCTACCCGCGAACATGAAAGACGCCGGTGGGAAGATGCTCTAGGTGTTGAAGACGTTATCCGTGACTTCATCTACGATCTAAATCGCGGTAGTCGAACCGCGCACGTTCGGAAAGAAGAGTAAGTTTACCGTTTAAATTGCGCTTGATTGACCATGCGACTTTCTCTTTTTGTTGCTTTCCCCATGAAAATCTAACCAAGTTTCTAGTGACTCTAGAAGGTCTTCTCCTTTGGAATCGCGGGCCCACGATTTGCCGGCACGTGCCCCAGCTGCTACAAGGCCATCGCTACCACCGTCTGTTGGTTCAACAGGGTCTGTACCTATAACGCATGAAGACCGTGTTGCCGCTGCCAGAGAACGCGCACAAAGGCGTATTGCTGAACGCATGGCAGCTGCCGGTCTGAAGCCTCAAAGTGACGCTGTCGAAACTCTAACTCAGCGTCAGGAACGTGAGAGGAGAGAAAGGGAAGAAAGGGTGAAAAGGGCAGAAGAAGAGGATGCTAAGCGGGAGCAGGAGAGGCAGCGTCGTATTACTGATGAGCAGCGTCCTCCATCCTCCCAAGCAGCGAGATCTGTTGGAAAGAAGCCCCCCCCAGCACCACCCTCACGCAGCCGTCGAACTGATAGCACCGGTCAAGCAGATGCTAAGAAGACGACTGGAGAGGTGGCTAAGGCTGAGCAGCTAGCGCGAGAGCAAGCTTTGAAAGAGGAGCAGCAAGCACAGGGAGAGGAGACTAAGCGTCTCGAGTAAGTATCCATCTATCCGCCCATTGTCCTTGATTCGAATATTTCATTTACGTTTACGCTAGGACGGAAGCCAAGCAGCATGCAGATGAATTTGAGGTGGAGCAGCAGGAACAGGCAGCTCGTTTACGCGCTCTTGAGGAGCAGGTCAGGCAAGGAAAGATCAAGAAACAGGAGGAGAAACGCCGCAGAGAAGAAGCTAAGCAGGCCGCTCAAGAGCAGGAAGCCGGACTCGCACGCCAGCGAGCTGAACTAGAAGCCGCCAAGGAACGGGAGCGACAGTTGCAATTGGAACTTGAAGGCCTAGACGAGAGCTCTTCAGACGAGGAGGGCCCGGTGGATATCACAACCCCCCAGGACAGTACCCCGACTCAAAGCCAGATTCTGCCTGCAGCAGCCACCGCGGCACCCTCCGCGCCTCTAGAACCACCTGCCGCTACTGAACCCGAGGAAGCCACAGCACCTGGTTCTCCAGAAAGCAGTCGTGCAGCATCAAATAGTCTGAGCCCGGAAACCGAGTCTAGAAATCCTTATTTCCAGAGAAACATCTCTCAATCTACGGACTACCTTGTCCCAACATCGTCAGAGGCTTCTCAAGCTAGCGCTCCTCAAAAAGCCGATTCTCAGTCAACCAACCCATTCCACCGTCTCGCTCAGCAGCAACAACAGCAGCCAATGCAGCCAAAATTTACAGGTTCCAGGCCACTCGAGCAGAAAGCTCGCGCTCGCCCAGAGCCTGATGATGACTGGTCAGCGGCCGGGTCTGACTTTGAGTCGTCTGATGACGAAGAGGACGACCGTGCAGGTAGCGGAAGTGCTAAGCAACTCGCAAGTATTCTATTCGGTACCATGGCGCCTCCTCGGCCTCTGAGCGCTATGGACAACCAGTCTCCCTCGTCAAAGTTTGCGACACCGGTACACGACTCTTCTGTCCCACCAATTCCGCCGATTCCAGCTGAGACGGAGTTTTCTCCCAATGTTGGCGGCGCACCGCCCCCTCCCCCTCCCC